>CAKAKR010057858.1:0-15915 GCA_916700685.1 Adelosebastes latens | reverse complement strand
ATCTAGAGTAATGCCTTAGTTTTTAAGTATTAATAATTTAATTAATTAAATAAAATAATAAAATAATTTAATAATCCCTGGTGTTTATTTTATTTAATTTTATTTAATTTTATTTAATTTTATTTAATTTTATTTAATTTTATTTTTTATTTTTTGTCTGTGTTGTTTTACTCTTGCTATGTGACTTTTGGGCTGCATGTTTGTATGAAAGGTGCTTTTTAATTAAAGTTGAGTTTTTTTCAAGGATTGTATGCAAAAATATTTACAACAAAAAGGGTTCAATCAACAATAGTGAGGATGATAAATGGGGCCAAAGTTGTAATTCACAATAAAAAAATATGTCGAATGTACACTTACTACTTATTCAAAATAAGGCAAAGCAAAATGGAAAAAACTGAAAATAAAATCTATTCATTTTCAATCAAACCCAAAAGTTTGTGTGCATCTCTTTTTATATCCCACAATAAGGCTCGAACAGAGACGACAGTATGTCTACATTTATACATTTCTTGCACAGTTTATCTTCTTGCTAGGCCAAAACAACAGACTGCAAAGCCTGTAAATGATTAAATGACTCCCTTTAGAAAGATTAAACTCAAATTAGCTGGACAGCAGTGTCCCCTTGTGTCTGCACAGTGTTACTGTACTTCCACAATGTGTATTTACACTGTAAATATCCTAATATATAACATACAGTATATAACTATTCTGACACTTGCATACTCAAATTTAATAAAAAAAACTAATAATACTATTAAATAACAATAACAACAACAAAAATAACAACAACAATAATAATAATTATTATTATCATTCAAAACTTTTAAAAAGTTTTTTACTTAATTTATTTGTTTTTATTTTAAGGTATTTATCATTATTTTGTACAAGGAACTGCAGAATTGTAGTAAGGTAAAATTGCATAAAATGTAATTAGTCCTTTTTAATGAAATTAATATATTCAGATGAAAGTTTATTTACAATGATAATCATAATCAGATCACCAGTTTACAAACATTTGAAACAGTTACATTGAAAAGCACAACACAGGTAAGTGTTGTGTAAAGAGAGTTTTGTATGGAGCTAATTTCCTACCAAAACTAAAACAAACAATCAAAACATCATTAACAAACTAATGCATTTTGTTTTGTAAATACAATGACATACCTATCAAACAAATATACATCATATTTCTAATGCTTCAAAAACAAACAAAAAATATATTCTACCAAGAGAGAAAAATATCATGTGACTTTTGGCACAATCGTTCCGCCACTTTTGCAGCAGGGATTTTGTATCCTCTCCTAGAACAATACATACTTTATCTTATAATTTGGAATGAGCCTTGTGGACTTTAACCCCTCTTTTTAGAAATAAATAAATAAATAATAATAATTTGTAACTTTGTGGTATCAGAATATTCTCTTTAGTGTGTCTGCATGGTTTGTTTATCTCCACAGAGGTCAAACTCACCCGTTTGTAGATGGCAAATATGGTGCCGATAGAAGCCAAGCAGTCGATGTTGCTGGAGCCGTCCAGAGGGTCAAAACACACCACGTACTTTCCCTGTGACGAAAACACAAAATATTATTATTTAGAATTAGAAAAAAAACAGTCACTCCATTTAATTGAAATTTGAATTATTTCACATTCAACCTGCTTCTCTTTATAAACGACTGTCACAGACTTTTATTTTCCTTTTATTTCATGCCCCTTTTATGTCAGTTGTGGTTGTAGATCTGATATCAATGTACTAGTCTCCTTTGTTAGTTTGTTGTCAGTTCGTAATAATTTATGGTAATTTAGCAGCAGCCAGGAGTTTCACTCAATATTTAATATTCATTCAGAAGATATAAGAGGACACGTTGGTGCAGTACTCAAGAGATTTCAACTCTGTTTGAACTAATTTTATTTATTACTGTAATCAAGACCAAACAGTCACTTACTACACAAGCATCTTCTAGCATCTTCTAGTCTGTGTTATGATTTTTATTCCTCTAAACACATCCTCCAGAATAAGAAACCTCATTGCTATTACTCTGACATAAAGTTTCAGGATTAAAGTTTAAAAATACACAGATGTGATCAACAAGAACTTCATGATCCTTCTATCCTCCAAATGTTTTTTGGATACTTGAAGAGAAATGACCCCAGATGTCATGCAGCAGTGGATGCACTTTGGAGTCTAGAGAAAGTTTCAGGGAAATTCATAAGTAATTCTTAAATGTTAGGCTACTAATAAACAATGAAAATGTAGCCTATATATATTCCAAGAAATGATCTTAACAGAGATCATCTAAGATTGTGGATTCTTTTGGCTGCATCTCGTATAAACTCACACTTGGTTTGGTGGCACCAAGTGGAAATAAAGGGGAACTGTTTCAACTTTTATCAGTGTGAAGGGACATGAGGTAAACTGAGCGTTCAACACATTTTTCTATTCTCAGCAGATTTAGTTAATGTGGCAAACTTTCTCCGAATGGAGCATTCACTGACTTACTTTTGATTAGTTTCTATCTGTGTGCTGAGAATGTTTCCATTCAGTAGCCTACATTATTATAGGACAAGTGTATTCCTACACAAAACGTCTCCCTAATGCAACTTAAGCATGAAAATAACCTCCATCGTCATTCACCCTCTTATCTTTGGGGGTGATGATGAGCTTCTCGTTCTCCTCTGACACCATGCAGCAGGTGCCATAGGAGGCCTGCAGCATGTTGATGACCAGGTCGTTGGACAGCACGTCCAGCTTCTTCACATCGTCCCCCGTCACGTTCACGGAGCCCGCCAAGCCCTGCCTGTGTCGACCAATCAATCAATCAAAATCAGTAGATCGATCAATCACTCAATCAATAGTCAAGCTTTAGTCTCACACAGTGGTGGAATGTTAGCTGATACTTTTACTGAAGTAATGTTCTGTATGCAGGACTTTTACTTGTATTGGAGTACTTTCACAGTGTGGTATTAATACTTTTACTGAAGTAAAGGACCTGAATACTTCTTCCACCACTCTTGAGAGATGTGACATTTTCTAGAATGAAACTGATGAAAGAAAAAGAGATTCAGCTACTCGTAGAAACTCGTAGAGCTGGTGGAAACAAAGACAAGATGGCCACTGCAGCAGTCACATGTAAAAGATGCATTTAGTCGGCTTGTGAACATCAATTATCTTCACTTCGGTTTCAAACAATGCTGCTTTGTGTTTGGTTACATAATCTCAATGTGTGTCGAATTCACTGAATAATGATTCATTCTTTATGAGCTGGCACACTTTCAGTAACTCTCCTTCATATGGAACATTTTCAAGTCACTCAAGTTCCCCGATTCAGCGTTCATAGGCAGTGAATACATATTTAATAGTTTATAACACACTATAATGTAGTTGTGAGCAGATACATGTAGGGCTGTGTATTGGCAAGAATTTGGCGATATGATACTTATTATGAAACAGGGGTTATTCAATACATTATATTGTTATATATTATATATAATACATTTTATTGTCATAGTAGAAAGAACACGCCGCCATATGAATGAAATCTGAGTAAAAAAAGTTAACTTTTTTATGCAATCAGAACTATGAGGTCTGTGATTCATCACAGTCGCTGTAACATCCAACAACAAAAATCAACAGAAAATGAACCTCTGCCACAAATCATTGCATGTAAACTATAAATTAAAAATCAATAGAGTTTTTGAGAATGGATACAGTGTCATAAAACATAATATCGTGATACTCATGTGTATTGATATTTTCGTACACCAAATTCACACCAGAGCAGCGGCGAAGTGCGGTCTGTTGCGAGCTGCCGTGCAATGTCTATGAAAAGCTGTGGCGGCCGGTCCCGAGCTCAGCGAGCTGCAGTCGTTTGATTCTGCAGCCAAACAAAAGTTGGGAAAAATTTAACTTTTAGCCAGAGAGGACCCGCAGCCAATCAGTAAACAGATCCTGTGACTCCTGTGACATGTTGACCTGTGTTGCAAAGAATTTCTTCCCACCTGAAACACATGAACACGCCTCCCGGCCGCAGAAAAATATGGTTATTGTGGCGCACTTCACCGTTGCCTGTTGTGAATTCAGCATTGCAGCTGATAACGCCATGCCGGTTCCCCCTCAGGTAAATACTGTTAGCTCTGTCAGCACTGTTGCCGTTGCTTTCACTGTTAGCTACAAGCCGCTGGCTGAGCCGTCGCCATGTTGAGAGCCATGTGAAGGCAATAGAAATGCTCCCAATCTCGCATTTAGCACCTTTAATGTATTTGTAGCTCCTCCTGTGGGCACCACATGCATCAAGGCCCACACCATAAGTAGAGGCTGGTGTGTATAAACAAATAATGAAGGACAATGTAGTAAAACTCTTAAAAATATCCCTACATGTGTGTACAACTACATTATAGTGCGTTATAAACCATGTATTACATGTTTGCATCCTTCTCATGAAACGCTAAACAGGGAGACTTGAAGTAAAGTGCTACTATTTTCAATATTACTGCATGAATATCAGCTAGGAATTGGTAAAATACTACTTTATACTAAGTTTGCTGGTACTTAATGGTCTTTAAGGACTGTCCCAGGCTGTGTATCCCTCATCCATTAATGTAATGGTTACTGTATGTTCAGGTTTTGATTGTGCAAGGCTAAGATTAGAGACAGGGCCACGCCTGGACTAAAAGGCAGCGCTGCTAAAAAGACTCAACTCAAAACCACAGTCAGAAATCAACCCATTTTAGCCTCTGTGTGAATTCACATAGTTCTCCAGAACACTGTCGTCAATGCCCTGGACAAAAAACTAGTTACCTTGCTAGAAAAGACACTGAAAAAGCTGCACAGTCTTTTTTTATCACTTGCAGATTAGAGTGTTGAAATGCACCTAAAATCACACAATGCTCACTGTCGCTTCCAATACAGCAGCGTGACTTCTACGGCATACCGGACAATCAATCATATCAGCGCTCCACTGTGGTTGAGTGTTGAAATCGGACAACTTTTAAATCCTCATGGAACACAGCCTCAACCCTTGAGTCACTCTTTGGCTCCTAAATCTACTGGGAGTGACGCAGACACTGAAGTCCAACCAGCTGTTCTGCAGCCGACCTTGACCTCTGACCTCTCCGTGGAGGGATGCAAGCAGCACAAGTTGCATTATTTTTTATAAAAAGATCAAATCTGCACATTAGTCTTTGTTTAATCCGAGAGATATAAATTATGGTTCCCATTAAGCCTATTCCAGTACCTCAGTACTTACAGGTGGTTCAGGCCTGCCTTGCGCACAGCAGAGGAAATGGCTTTGATGGCGGTCAGCATGGCGTTGATGAGCTGGGTCAGCTCACCGGTCGCCCCCTTGGCCTGGCGGCCGGTCTCGATGACGAACCGGGTTAGGGTCCATACATCCGTGTCAAACCCCGACTGGTCCGACATGCTGGTTTCTGGTCCTTCTGTCCCTCCTGGTGGACAGCAGATCGGCGAGTGAGCGACCTCATTACCAGCTGCGTCCTTTTCATACCCAGAGCCATGACGGCAAGCCAACAGGAGCTATTTGTGAGTGCAGCCGTGTGGAAGTGTGTGTGTGTGTGTGTTTGGGGATGGGTGAGGGGGTGTCATGTGTCAGCTGTAGAGACTGGCAGAGTTTAATCCTGCACAAGACAAGCCCTGCTATTCATTTAGTCCAAAAAAAAAACTAACTTGCAACAACAGTAACTCAGAACTTGGGTAACAGGAGGGCTCTTGGGTAAATTCTCAGTATTTTAACCACATTTGTTTGCACATAAACTTGAGAACAGTCTGATGCTGTGACAATAGAGGAACTACTTTCTATATATCCAAGTTCATGTGGGGAACAATGAAGATTTTTTGTGTTTACTTAGGTTAAAACGTCCTGCAGGAAATGTTTATACCAGAACTAAAAGCATGTACAGTACATACAATACAGTAATATGCTTTATTTCACCTACTACTACCTCTTAGTTTAAAGGGAGTTTTGATTCAGTATTCTATGTTTCTGAGCTACAAGACACTTTGGTTGAAGACTGAGAGGGAGAAAGAAGTGAGTTTAATATCAAGAGAGTAGGAGCAGACTCCGTTTTAGCACAACAGCAGCTCAAGTGAGCTTTAAATGTCATCAGCGCTCTGAGAGCTTCCACTGACCTTTAGCTTAAAGGTCGACTCCTCTGGATAAAGTATCTCTTAACCTTTGTTGGCTGTTTATCTTCCCAACTTTTCAATTTCTCAAACCGCAATTAGTTTATTTTAAGTTGTCTAGAGTATTTCTTCATCTTCTATCTACATAATCAGCCGTTATATTGATGTTTTCCTTCTTTCCTTCAATAATACAGGGGTGTGCAGGGGGCGACTCCTCTGGTTGCAAAAAGAAGTCTGATTGGATAGAAGTCTATGAGAAAATGATCCTACATCTCACTTGATTTATTACCTCAGTAAACATTGTAAACATGAGTTAATGGTCTCAATCACTAGTTTCAAGTCTTCTTCAATACAGCATGATGTTCATTTAGTAAATTATGGTCCCATTTAGAGTCAAATAGACCATAAAGCAGGGGATGCTTTAGGGCGGGGCTACCTTGTGATTGACAGGTCGCTACCACAGCGTTGTCCGGTCTGGGAGTTGTCTGTGTTTTTCGCCTAACAACTTTAACCCTTTCACAGTGTGTTTTCAGTTCGTGAAAGTTAATTGTAACATTTAAAATACTTTATTCAGCATTCGGTTGTGCTTAGCTCCACCCTCTCGTGTCACTTCTGGTTCCAAAAAACCAAGATGATGACGGCCAAAATACCGAACTCAAGGCCTCAAAACGGCAGTAAACAAACCAATGGGTGACGTCACGGTGACTACGTCCACTTCTTATAAAGAGACTATGGACTGGACACAATCAAGCTTTTGTTTATGTAAAAGGCTGCTTGTTTCTTGGAATACTAAGATTTTTACACTATAATAAGAAACAGCCAATTCTCAATGAATACACAAACTACGTGTTAGTGAAAATGATGGGACACATTTCAGAATTGATGAAAACACAGATTTTGTCTTCTTAGACTCATTTGGATTTATTGAGAGACTTCATCATTCCAAACAGTAGTTGTTCACATCATAAAAAGGCATCATGTTTGTTGCATAGAGGTTCATATTTGGTCCTTCACACGTCTGGAATGGATGTTCATTCTAATTAAAAAGGCACGACTGGAGGTAAACAGGAGGAAAAAGTCTTCATGTTTTGTTTATTCAAGTGCATCATTGTCATTTTTTGGCACGTTTGGTCTTTGGTAGTTGTTTGGTGGAATGTGTGCATGATTGAGTTACAGTTTTCATGTTTTCACTGAACCACCTTCTTTCTTTTATCCGTCAGCAGAACATGAACATTTGCCGGTATGGCATTAAAAACCTTGTAACTCCAAATTTGGTTATTTAACTGAGAAAATCCCCTGACATTTTTTTGGGCTTAAGAATAATTTATATCAAGCTCAAAACGCGGCAGACTTCCAGCTTGGAGATGTGAGGTTCTTTGCCGGACAGCGATGGTTGTAAGAGTGAGTCGGCGCGGTCTCACTTCTTCTTGGCGTGTTTCTGGCAGATGGCGACGTATTCCAGGACGTCCTCGGTTGAGCCCATGGCCACGGGAGCCCGCTGGTGGATGCTCACGGGCTGGATGTCCAGAATGGGCTCCAGGCCGGTGGAGGCCAGGCCGCCCGCCTGCTCAATGATGAAGGCCATGGGGTTGCCTTCGTACAGCAGCCGCAGCTTTGAGGAAGAGGAGGGAGTTTAGTTTCTGGTCCAAATGTCAAACTCTTCAAAGGAATATTATAATCTAACATTTGATGGTTTAACACTTTCATACTTAGTCTCTCCTTCCTTTATTATTATACTTCTATACTCCAAGCCAGGGCCTTACAGTATTAAATGTACCAAAAGTTAAAGGATGGGTTCACTATGGAGTGCTACAGAAAAACGTATTTTTGTAGGCCAACCAGGAAGTTGGCATCATACTGGTTCCCTCGACAAAAAGCCAATGGGATTTTTCCATTAAAATAAGCTCTGTGACAAACAAACGTTTATGATATTTACAGGTTTTGTTCCGTAAGATAATCTTCACAAATAAACAGCACTTTTATGATTTTTCAAGTGTGAATGCAACGCCAGAAAGCTAACGTTAGGCTATAAACGAACTACACCACGATCGCATGAATGTGAGTATCCACAACGAGGCTGTAAAGCGGCGTGATGATGTTTAGTCGTCTCGTTTAGCCACTTGTTAGCAACCGCCTTTTTTAAGATACGTAAAGGCTTAAAAATTCACGAGTGTGATATTTATTGAAGTATTTTATGTCGTAGAACAAAACATGAAAATCTCTTAAGCTTGTGTTAACCACAGACCTTATTTCTGGCATCTAACTAAAAAACTCTTCAAAAAATCCCATTAACTTCCGGACGAGGAAACAGGAAGTGCTAAAATACTAACTCATTTCCAGGTTTTAGGACTCACTCCTGCGCCACTCTGTTCTTCAAGACAATAGTCAGGTGAACACTGAAACAGGTTTTTCTTGCTGTAATCATTTCACAACCAACGGATTTCTTCCTAATGATGAATGATTACAGCAAGAAAAACCTGTTTAAACGTTAATATGGGAAATTAAACATTGCGAAATAATTCTTTAAGACAACTTTTATGGATCAAAACTGTGAACCAATCCACTCAAATATTCAATATGAAACTAAACATCCTAAGACTTCTCTTCTCTTCTCTTGCTTTTAAGTAGTTATTTTGTTGCCCATGATTATTTTATTAAATCTAATTTTTCATTAGGATAATGCTGGACTCTGTATATTTGATTAGATCAGTATGTTGATATTGTTCTGTCATTGGTAATGTGGTCTTGTGTCTAAACATGAAATGTTTACTATTATTGGTGAGCGTAGGTGACTCCACATGTATATGTTGTCGCCCTTCTTTATGAATATCCATGTGAATTCTTTTTCCTATATTTTTTTGGGCCATCCTATTTATAATATGGAGGCACCTCTCTCTAGTTCTAGCCTTTAATGTTGCATCACTTTTTAATTTAACTCGGAGCACCTGGATTTATGGTGGCCACTGAATCCAAAGAGAATCTTTGTTTGTTGACTGGGACTTATTATTAAAAAAACACTTATTTTGTTGCATTTCTAAAACACTCATTATGTCCTCTCTCATCTGCATTACAAGTCAGGTGCTTTCTACACTTTTTAAAATGTGACAACATCACGTTTGGCTCAGTCTTGCAAACACTTGAAGGATGTGGAGAGTGAAGAAACAACTTTGTGACACTTTCTTCAGTTTGGTCTCATGTTGCAAGTGAGGATATGTTAAATTTATAACTTTTACAGTGGACGTTTATGTCTTTAATACAATATCCATATACTATATTATTGTATTTACTAAATTTGTACCATTTACTTTGTTTTAAGATGGAACATTTGAGATTTCGAAGCATTTATTTTAGGTCTTAGTTTGATATGTGAGGTAGCAGCAGAAAGCAGCAGAGGGATCTTACCTTTCCTTGGGGACTCTTCACATTTCCTGGGTATAAAAAGATGCCTCCATACATCAGCGTTCGGTGGACGTCTGCCACCATGGAACCAATGTAACGGGCGCCGTAGGGCTCACTGCCATCCTGCAGTCATTTAAAATGTTGCATTAGGAAGCTACTTAAACTGGCACTGGATGAGAGATCTCCATTTGAATGTATTGTTGATTGATGTCCGTTGTCCCTGATGAACAAATATGTATAAACACACTACTGTGCTTGCAGCTCTCCCCACACATCAGCGTTACCTGAGGGAACTTCTTCTTCTGCAGGTACTCTGTGACAGCGGGGTCAAAGTGCATTGCGTAACCTTCGTTCAAGCTGTAAATCTTGCCTCGCTTCTTTATCTTCACGTCCCGATCAACCAGGATGAATTCGCCGATTGCCTGATGAGCAAAAAGCAGATATTGTTACAAACAACCTCAGTTAAAAAAATAGCTTGCAAGATTTATTTTAATGTCAAACACAGGACCAAGAGAGTACTAACTGGGTCGAGCATGAAGCCGTTGACTCCGCGGCCGGTGGAGATCACCATCATGGTGGCGCTGCCGTAGAGGGCGTAGCCTGCCGCCACAAGGGTCCTGCCGGGCTTGAGGGCGTCCTCCTCACAGGGCTCATCATCTGTGGTCTGAGGGAAACAGCAGAAACTAATGTCATCATTCATTTATTATTCCAGCAGTGTTTACGCTATTTTATTATCTATAACAACGGAGTAGAGAGGACTGGAATCTGTTTGCCAATAGATTAGAGCTGCAACAATTAATCGATTAATTGTCAACTATTAAATTAATCGCCAACTGTTTTGATAATCGAGTTTGAGTAATTTTTTAAGATAAAAAAAAGTCTAAATTCTCTGATTCCAGCTTCTTAAATGTGAACATTTTCTAGTTTCTTTACTCCTCTATGACAGCAAACTGACTATCTTTGAGTTGTGGACAAAAGAAGACATTTTGAGGACGTCATCTTGGACTTTGGGAAACACTGATCCACATGTTTCACCATTTTATAGACCAAACAACTAATCAAGAAAATTATAAACAGTTTAATCGACTATGAAAATAATAGTTAGTTGCAGCCCTACAATAGATATTAGCTTGTTCACATATGCAGCTATGATAAAAGTGTCTGTTAAACCCATTTAATTTATATTTCTCAGATTTATTAATTTAGTTTACCATCTTAGTAAAAATACATTACCATATCTTCCATTTTAACGTTTTAAACATTTTTTTAACATAACAAACACAAGTCTAAGTTTGATAGGAGGAGACCTTTTATCACCTGGATGATAAAATACATTATAATATAACTCTGGAGGGAAACGCTACATCAGTGTAACATTTTGGCATGAAATTGAAGGTTAATTTTAAGACAGTGAATATCAGCAACAACTTCAGTTGAAGTGATCTGTCTTGGCTCCAAAAACTCAGACTGGTGCAAGAACAGAGACGCTTTATTAGGGGGATTTTAACCTGTTAGTACCTTTTTGTAGATGGCAAAGATGGTTCCGATTGAGACGAGACAGTCGATGTTGGAGGAGCCGTCCAAAGGGTCGAAACACACAATGTATTTACCCTGGAAGAGAAGGAAGAGGAAACAAACAAAAGTTATGTTTACATTCAGAGTTGCTCACCAAAACACATTGTCTGTGTATCCATGAGGTCAAAAAAAACGTGCTGAATGCATTTCCTTAAAGAGGAACTATTATGCTCATTTTCAGGTGCATACTTGTACTTTGGGTTTCTAATAGAACATGTTTACATGCTTTAATGTGCAAAAAAATGGTCAGCTGGCCCACTTTGTTGTGATTGGTCAACCAAACCAAACTCTACTGACTCCGCTAAGAAAAGGCAGGACTTCAAGCGAAGCGTTTCAGGCAGTTCAGGAGCAGTGTTTCTGTGGGGGAGAGTAACTCCTTTTGACATGGACTTTGGGCTTTGTAGCTTTGCAGACCTTTTACATGCACAAAAAAACTATATAACACATTAAAGGAAAGGGAACAAAAGCATATGAGGTCCTCTTTGAAGTATTTTACATCCTGCATTGTTTACATTCATCTTCTCTTGCTAGCAGTCCTCTTTCCTGCTTTTTGTTGGTGTATTAGATTAGTGGAATAGTGTGGAACCACTGGCAGAAATGTGCATTGCTTCATTCGTTTGCATGTGTGTCCTTGTGGTTGTGCATGAGATAAAGAAAACGGTGACTCACTCATAGAAAAACAGCTCCACAGAGCTACTAGAGGTCTGAAACTACACAGAGGGAACTTTTAACTTTGTGCCTAACAGTGACAATTAGTGACAAGAGTAATGGGATGAAAGTATTTTCATTTGACAGGAACTGAAAACCTTTTTTTGTAAGTGAACCGGTTATATGAGATAACATCCTATGCGGAAAAGATCTAAACAACCCAGAGAAAACTGGATGATCCGGTTTCAGTCTGCCAACGGCTCATTCCAGAGATGAGATCCCCAAATAAATGAGATTTTCCCCCATGCTCAGTGGGAACCTCACACAACATCAGGAGTAGCAAAAGATCCACCATTTGGTTTCAACATCTAAAATCAAAGTCTTATTCTTTCTCCACCGGTCACACGTACCCTCGTGTCTGGCTCTACGATGATGGCTTTCTCATCCTCCTCGGACACCAGCACACAGGAGGTGAAAGACGACTTGATCATGTTGATGATCAGATCATTGGACAGAATGTCCAGCTTCTTCACCTGGTCGCCGGTCACATTGGTGCTGCCAGCGATGCCATAACTAATGAAACGTAAAAGACAAACAAAACAAAGTGAGGGTAGTTTCTATTTAGTCTTGCTCTGTATGTTAACTGAACAAAGGTTATTTAAAAGAACTCTACTGCTTTGTTCTGTGATATGATTTATTGGAATAAAATCATTACTGTAGTTTCCAGTTAAGAGGAAGGAAGGAAACAATAAAAACCTGTAAGTGATGCATGACTCTGCATTTCTAAACTGTTAGTTGGTGATTGAGTAAAGTACTGAAGTCTGAATCATCAGACACAAAGGTTTAGCACAGGAAAGATATTTCTGCTCATGCAAACAATACAACAAAAACAAAATTAACTTAAATGTTTAGGGAATAGGTCTATTTTTGTAATAGATATTGTAAGGTCATCAGTAAAAGAGAGTAAAAATAGACCAGCACAGCACATGGTAATGGAAAATATTAAAACACATTATTTAAAACTTTGAAGTGTGAAGGGCAACACAAAGACAAGATAAGGAAATAAAACGGTAGTAGGCGGAGGAGGAAGAAGTACTCAGATCCTTTACTTAAGACTAGAAATACAACAGTCTGCAAGTAAAAATCCTGAATTCAGGTAAAAGTACAGAAGCATTATCAGCAAAATATGCTTAAAGTATCAAAAGTAAAAGTAAACGAGTAACTACAGCTGTCAAATAAATGTAGTGGAGTGAAAAGTACAATGTTCCCCTCTGAAATGTATTAAAGTAGAAGCATAAAGTGGCAGAGTGGAAATACTCAAGGAAAGAGGAAGCAGAGGTGGAAGAAGTACTCAGATCCTTTACTTTATTTCTTTATAAATAAAAGTATGAATACAACGGTCTAAAAATACTGTTACAAGTAAAAATCCTGAATTCAAAATGTTACTTAAGTAAAAGTACAGAAGTTTTATCGGCAAAATATACTTAAAGTATCAAAAGTAAAAGTACGCTTCAGTGTTACATTATTATAGAATATTATATTATTCTGAAGAAAACATATAAGAGCATTTTAATGATGTAGTTCATCAATGTGGAGTCAATTTTAGATACGTTGTGTACTACTGGCTGGGTAGATCTAGTAGATCCTTTACTTTATTACTTTACTAATAAAAGTATGAATACAACGGTCTAAAAATACTGTGTTACAAGTAAGTATAATAATATAAAATAAAGTAATATAAAGTAGTATGATGTAGTTATCAATATGGAGACAATTTTAGATACTTTGTGTTCTACTGGCTGGGTAGATTAGTACTGCATCATCTCATATAAGCGTATCATGTTTTATATTTCTATTAAAAAAAGTAATGAGTAACTACAGCTGTCAAATAAATGTAATGGAATTAAAAAGTACAATGTTCCCCTCTGAAATGTAGTAAAGAAGAAGCATAAAGTGGCAGAGAATGGAAATACTCAAGTAAAGTGTATGTATATGAATACAACGGTCTAAAAATACTGTGTTACAAGTAAGTATTATAATATAAAGTAAAGTATAGTAATATAAAGTAGTATGATGTAGTTATCAATATGGAGTCAATTTTAGATACTTTGTGTACTACTGGCTGGGTAGATTAGTGCCGCATCATATCATATAAGCATACCATGTTTTATATTTCTATTTTAAGTAACGAGTAACTACAGCTGTCGAATAAATGTAGTGGAGTAAATAGTACAATGTTCCCCTCTGAAATGTAGTAAGTATAAAGTGGCTCATAATTTGAGCCTCAAACAGTTATTTATATTAAACCCTGTGAGAAGTTTAAAGGGGAAATGTCTCTTTGGTGGAACTGCTGCTAACAAATCAGACATCTGAAATGTGACACAGAGCGACAACTACACTGATTTACAAGTCAAAAGGGTTAGAAACCACTGGTTTAATCGTTGACAATGTGTTCTACTTTATAAACTGTTTATGTAAAGTAAAGTTATTAGTAAGCAAAGCTGTCAAATAAATGTAGTGGATTAAAAAGCTCAACATTTGCATCTGAAATGTAGTGGAGTACAAGTATAAAGTAGCAGAAAATGTAAATACTCAAGGAAAGTACAAGTATGTCAAAATTGTACTTAAGAACAGTACTTGAGTAAATGTATTTAGTTACATTCCACCACTGGTAGTAGGACAAAAAAACATGAATTTCTCTACTGGATCCTGGCAATAAGGCTGCACATAACCGACATTAAATATGTGTTTATTGTTATTTCTCTTCTTGGTTTTGATAGTTGAGGTTGTTTTCTCTAGTGTACTTGATGGGTTTGTCTGTAAGCTCACCCACTTAAAAGTTGGTTTATAGACTGTTGTAATTACAAACAGTGGATTGCATATATGAAATCAGCCTTGAAAAAAGGGAAAAAATAAAGTATACAAAAAATAAATAAATAAATATGTGTTTAATTAAATCAAACTCCTCTAAAAGTGGGCGTGTTGTTTTCATGTATATTCGCTTCCTGATTGGCGCACTGAGATCTCCTGCTCAGTTTGTGCCAACGTGGATGAAACGCATGAGGCTTAAAGAACACGTGTTTCTTTATATATAAACAATAATAATAATATCTTCTTATACTCACAGGTGTGCAATCCCAGCTTTCCTCACGGCGCTGGAGATGGCCTTCACCGCGGTGCACAGAGAGTTGAGCAGCGTCGTCAGCTCTCCGGTGCCTTTCGCCTTCCGGCCCTCCTCCATCACGAACCGGGTCATGGTGACCACGTTGGTGTCGAACACGCCTTGATCGGACATGGTGGTAGCTGGTCTCTCTCTGGTCCTGCAGCTGGTGAGAGAGTAGAAGTTAGGAGGAAATGATGCAGGATTTAAATGCTCTGCAACGCGGAACTGGGTGAAAACACTGAGAGCCAATCAATCCAGAGCTGCAGGAGAAGGAGAGGTGTGGCTCGGCTGAAACAAAACCTCGCTTTGTACAAACTAAGCTCTGATGAAATGATAAAGTTACCAACAGAGAGGATGTGAGCAGGATAATAGACGTTGTGCATGCCTGAATCCAAACTGTCGTTGTGCAAGCGACGGGTCGTGTACTTTACTGCAGGTTTGTTTGATAGTGTTCAAGAACAGTTTCATAAGTTTGACTCCTGATAGAGTTCATGCACATTCTTCTGGCTTTTGAACAGATGAACTTTTCAGCTTTAAAGGTCCCATATTGTGTTAATTTTCAGGTTCATACTTGTATTTTGTGTTTCTAGTAGAACATGTTTTCATGCTGTAATGTTAAAAAAAACACTTTATTTTCCTCATACTGTCAGTCTGAATATGCCTGTATTTACCCTCTGTCTGAAACGCTCCGTTTTAGCGCATTTTGACAGAATTGCAACAGAATTGCAACAGAATTGCGTTGCTAGGCAACGGCTTGGGTCCATGTGTACTTCCTGTCAGCTGATGACATTCACGTACACTGCACCCAGGAATAAACTGGGACACATTTAGAATGTTTACGTTTAAAATTGTGTCAAGGGTCTAAATATTGTATATTTGTGACATCACGAATGGGCAGAAATCCTGACAGCTTGTTTCAAATGCAGAGTTTCTGAATACGGGCTGTGTGTATTTCCCTGTGGATTGAGTGTTTCGATACTTTCACAGTATTTAT
>CAKAKR010057857.1:5299-21347 GCA_916700685.1 Adelosebastes latens | reverse complement strand
AATATTTTATATTTCCCGTCTCTCCTCGTTGATGATCCTGTTTGTCAGACTTCATTATGAGCTGTTAGAATAAATAGTTTAAACCTGCAGTATCTTATAAAGTAAACAAGCAGAACATAAACAACAAAATCAAAGTTGTATTTTTCGATAATATTGTAATAGTGGTACAAGTTTGTTTTTTTGTCCTGTGCTTTAAGAGCTGGTTTAAAGGCTTAAGCCTCGTCTAGCATACTGCTAATACATCACTTTAACTGTCACATACTGCATACTACTCAGGAACGCAGTATGCAGTATGTACTGTATACTGCATACTGCGCTCCTCAGTAGTATGCAGTACGCGGTTTTGAATACAGCCATGGTGTTATTGTGTTGGAGCTGTTTAGAATATGGTTTCTCTCTTTAGGGCCATCTAGTGGTTGTTTCTGGTGTTGCATGTGGTTTAGTGATTGGACTTCCTGTGTAGCATAGAGGAAGAGTTTTCAGACAGGAAGTCTAAGTGGTCATGTGTGAAGATAGTCTTCAGCCACCCTTTTGTTTCAGTGACTTTATTGTTAATCATTATATTACCACCTTTAGTGTTATAGATGAATAATTGTTTGGTCATTTGTTCCACTTTTCTAACATTGTGTTACCATGTGACTACCTGGTTATTGTTCTTGTACTACCTGCTTTCCTGCCAGTGTATTCCTGTGATTTTACGTACCTTTGTTTTTACTTTACCTTTTTTCAGTTTCTTCAGATTAAACAACAACTAGCGCCTGCTCCTTGGAGAGATGTTCTGAAGAGGAGTACAGCTAGCTGTGAAAACTCAGTATAGGCTCAGTAGGAGGACAACAGTATAGGTATATACAGTATATACAGTATAGTATCCATGGAGATATTGGAGAGGTTTCAATGTGGATCTGTCAGGATGAATTCAGCCTCTCTTCATCTCCAGCACCAACAAAAACATGTTCCAGTGTTTTAATGAAGCACAATATGGTGTTGTTGACAGATGGCATACCCAGACCACAATATTTAATAAGAAACGGAGGGTTGGAAATAGAGCAGGCTTTGTATTATAATGCGTTGAAAGGCCCTGATTGGCCCTGATACACATCCTACATGTTGTGTGGACATAAACTTTAGTGACAAAAAAAAGACATCACAACTAACCCTAAGCCCATTTCAGCCCAGCACAGAGTGATTGACTTTTGCTGAAAAAACACAAAAGACATAGGAAAGAGAAGAGATATGTTAATCTACTAGTCTGTAGTTTTAAGGGTTTATCAATGCCAGCAGCAGTGAACAAAGTGATCCAGCTGGTAGCACGACTGGACAATAATGGATCCTACCAGAGTAACGGCGGAACCACAATGTTGGGTTTAGGCCAAGAAGAGTATATTTATAGAGTATATGAATGGTTATGTAAGGAGAAGGATGACTTCTGAAGCTGGCGGATTGTTAACTTGCTGAATGTTTGTGTGTGTTGCAGACTCTCTGAGCGAAGCACTGAAGGCCATCAGTGTGAGTACGGAGCTCATTGAAGAGGAACTCAAGCCTCATTTGGACACAGTGCTGGCTCATCTTTTAGAAAAGAGTAAGTCATGTAACGCACCTGTACACACACACACACACAAACACACACACACACATCCATGAGTCTAACCCGTGCCGTACACTGTCCGGATACGTCCTAATCTCTACAGTTCCTGTAGTTTATTCCATCCTGCCAGCACCATAGATCTGTAGTCCTGGTTGTGTTGCTGAGTTGTGTACCCCCGGTGGGTGGGAGGGTACTGTTCACATGCACATGCATACATGAATGCGCCCACCTATGTACAAAAATATACTCAATACATTACAATTCATACAGAGAAAATTTGGCCTGGGACAACAAAGCAAAAGTAAAATGAATCACCTTTACAATGGTTTTTAAATTGCTCTCCACTGAGGAATGATAACAAAGCTGACACATTGGACAGGCAGTGTCATGCACCCTTTAAACCTGTTCTGGTACTGGTATAGCCTTACAGATCACAGTGACCTCTCAAAGCACCCTGGTACTTTTTCAGGCATGTGACCTACTGTACATGTAAACCATCACATCACATATTTTTAACAAGGTGCGTTTTACATTAGCCTGGATTTTGTGTGCATATTGACTATTTGGTGTAAGGGTGGCACAGTTTGCCTGTTAGACTGTCACATAGTGTATTGGGTGAAAGTGAAAGTCTGATGGTGGCAGTAGAGAAAAAGTCAGGAAGACACCACTAAACATCTGTGACAGTGTATTTTTGAATGAGACCACTCGGAGTCGTCACATACTTATTGAGTCAAAGTCACATCAGGTGTCTCATATAACATAACTCATTTATCGGGGCATCCAGCAGGCTCATTACTATACAGAAACATTCATGAGGTGCTTTGCATCGACCATTTGTGGTTGAATGTGGGCGTGTAGAGGGCGGGATATGAGGCTGATCCACGTGAGGACAATTCCAAGTTGATTTGTGATTTATAAAAGGAAATTGCGCACTGACAGGCGTACGCATGGTTTGATAAATCAGAATATTTTTGCCGTACGTTCATTTCCTCATTTGTACGTCTAGTACGAACATTTAGTGTGGATCCTACACACGGTTTTATAAATGAGACCCCTGGGCTTTACTGTGTAAACTACAAACTAGTAGCCAAAACTAACTTTGCATATTTCTAGAATACGCTGTGATTTGATAGCCTGTCATTGTTTTCACTCTGAACAAATTAATTTGTGTGTCCACAGAGAAGGATGCTGCTGTTGAGATCATCAGAAGTGGGATTCTACCGACCCTGGCTCAGGCCTTACGGAGCAAAAGCAGCCTGAGCTGCCAGGTGGCTCTGGTGGTGGCAGAGATGGCCAGAGAAGGTATACTGCTACTGTTGTTATCACTTGTTTTGTTCTTGGATAATATAAAACAAGATTATATTTGATATACAAGATTTGCCGGCTGCACGGTGGTGCAGTGGTTAGCTCTGTTGCCTCACAGCAAGAGAGGGTTGCAGGTTCAAACCCGGCTCGGGGCCCTTCTGTGTGGTGTTAGCATGTTCTCCCCGTGTTAGTGTGGGTTTTCTCTGGGTGCTCAGGTTTCCTCCCACAGTCCAAAGACATGCAGGTTAGGTTCATTGTTGACTCTTAATGTCCCGTAGGTGTGAATGTGAGTGTGAATGGTTGTCTGTCTCTATGTGTCAGCTCTGTGATAGTCTGGAGACCTGTCCAGGGTGTACCCCGCCTTCACCCAATGTAAACTGGGATCGGCTCCAGCCCCTACAGGCCTACAGGTCCTAGAGGACGGTACGGTACATAGCAGCAGAGTGAATGATACGCTGCAGTCTGCCCTTGTCCTTGGCTGCAGCTGCAGCGTACAGATGGTGATGGAGGAGATGAGGATGGACTCATCTTCTGTCTTCTTTTGCCAGCTGTCCTTCCTGACTTTGACAGCTTCAACTGCTACTATTAGTCTGGATTATGTGTTTAACTTCTTTGTATTTGTCTAATGTTATAGTTTGATCTTGGTTTGTAAAATGTGCTGCTCTCAGAGGAATGGTAAACAGGTGAGCAGGTGGGCGGGGAAGGTTAGGTGATGGAGCGGGGTTACTGCAGGGCAGGAGGGAGTGGCTAGGTGGAAAGGTCTGAGGACATCTGGTGGACGTAGGGAATGAATGGCAGTGAAGGAGCATGTGACTGAATGAGGGTCAGAGAGGCAGAATGAACAGAAGTGAGGAAAACATTGTGACACATATTTCCATTATTTCTGAGGACTTTCCATCCACGCTGCTAAAAATATTGTTTCTTCTTCGTCCCTTGACTAACTTTTCCACAAGGTTCATGGTGCCGTTGTGATACACTGGGAAGAAGCCACACTCTGAATATATGTCTGTAAAATGACGAGCTGGGTGTGGTCTGTGTGTTGTAGCTGCAGTCAGGGAGCCGTGCATTGAGGCAGACATGGTGAAGGTGCTGGTTCCCCATCTGAACTGCAATAACCAGGAGATGCTGCTGAACACCGGCAGGGCCATTGGACGCATCTGCTTTGACAACTGTGAGTTGGTGTGACACCGCTGGCTCAGTCAGCGGGTTCACCGATGATGAACGGTGTTCTTTTCAACGTTACAGAGACATGCAGCATGTCTTCAGGTTTGAATAGGTATTAATTACGTATATGGCTTATGGTTCTCTAATGTAAAATGATCTTTGATTATGACTCAGTTAAATGTGATGATTTGTATTTATTTATCATTAGTTACCATCTCATAATTACAGCAAACCTGTGAGAGCAAGAAGTGAAATAATGACTTTAAAGCTACAGTTGGTAACTTTAATAAAAATGACTTTTTATCATATTTGCTCAAACTGTCACAGTATCCTGACAGTAATACATGAGGAATATAATCTGTGAATAAATCAGGTTCTTCTGCCTCCTCCTAGTGCTCCTAATGACAGAGCTGAGGAGTCTCTAAGCATCTGTCAATCACTGCTCCTGAACTCCGACCAACAGTCAAACTAGGCAGCGCTGATCAAATATGAATCAATGTTCTGTTACGTTAATGCCGACTTCTCTCCTCAGATATTCTCAGAATCATCTTGTAGTGCACGGTTTAGCTGTAAAATGAGAACGTTTGTGACCCGGCCGCAATGTTGAGAACAGTCTAGCCAAAACCAAGCACCGCCCACCGGCCGGAGAAAACCTTTCTCATTTTACAGCTAAACAGTTCACTAAAGTAGTCAAGTCAATTTTATTTGTATAGCCCAAAATCACAAATCACAAATGTGCCTCAGGGGGCTTTACAATCTGTACAGGATACGACACCCTCCGTCCTTTACACTACCACCCTCTCATCGGATAAGGAAAAACTGAACCAAAAAAAAACCCTTTTAACAGGGAGAAAAAATGTTAGAAACCTCAGGAAGAGCAACAGAGGAGGGATCCCCCTTCCAGGATGGACAGACGTGCAATAGATGTCGTGTGTACAGAGTAACAACATCATGAACATACAACATACACAATCCATATGACAAAAATGAATACATGTAATGTGAACATATGTGAGAAGGTGGATCCAGGAGGATGTCGAGCAGCTTTCTGGTGTCGCCAAACAGATAGAGCCAGAGCAACACAACCTCCTCTCCACGCCAGATAGATAGAGCCAGAGCAACACAACCTCCTCTCCACACCAGATAGATAGAGCCAGAGCAACACAACCTCCTCTCCACGCCAGATAGATAGAGCCTGAGCAACACATCCTCCTCTCCACGCCAGATACATAGAGCCAGAGCAACACAACCTCCTCTCCACGCCAGATAGATAGAGCCAGAGCAACACGACCATCTCTTCACGCCAGATAGAAGTATGTTTCTTCAGGCGCAGTGGAATCTTGCAGATATCATCAGGAGCACTAGGAGGAGGCAGAGGAACCTGATTTATTCACAGATTCTCTGTCTCATCTACTACTGTCAGGATTTAGTGACAGTTTGAGCAAATATGACAAAACAACGTGTCCATATCTGTCACTTTAACCCTAATGTCTCTCTCTCTCTCTCTCTCTCTCTCTCTCTCTCTCTCTCTCTCTCTCTCTCTGACCTTCCTCTCAGCATACCAACAGGACCAGTTAGTCCAGAGTGGAGTGATCCCCAGACTGGTGTCCATAATAAGGGAGTATCCAGAGAACGACCCTCTGGTCAACGTCTGCCTGCTGGCTCTCTGTAACCTCGCTGACATGGGTGATTATTTTGTATTTCTATTTATTTTAGTAAATCATTATTAATTAGCTGTGATTTGAATCACATTGTCTCCGTATTTAAACATGTCCCTCACATCTAGTGGGTCATCTCTGTGTTGTGTTCACATGTTCTCCATGTCATCATATGAAACACACTCAGGTACATGGGCACAAACACACACTGTTTGTGTGCAGTGCCAAGAGAAGTCAGTGGGAAGAACCAACAAACAAATACATTTCAGTCAGGACCACTTTAGTCAAAGAAACTTATTCCATTTGCAGTAATATATACAGTATATTTGGCGGTATGGCTCTGCTCTGGGACCTCCCTGCCCATCCACACGCATACGTGGATCCACGTGCCTACGTGGTAGCATAAGGCAAGGAGAGCACACCTCCTTGCCCTTCCATGTGCATACATGGAAAGCCAAAGGCAGGGAGAGCAGCAGCAAAGACCCCTCTGGGTGCAGAACAGAACCGGCATCAATGACAACAAAAATGACATTGATTAAGTCAGACACAGTATTAAAAGGAGGTAGTGGGGTGGAGGTGGGTTGCGAGCGGCTTGTAGAGGAAACAGCAAAGGTAGGCAGGCTGAAGCAGCTTAAATAAGGCGCCCTGTATGAAATTTGCCAATGAATGCATAGAGGGGAATCAGCTGATCCGTCAGCTGATGCATCAGCTGATTGGGCTGGCTTAAGATCAGCTGCTATCAGCTGATAGCTGTCGTATGAGCAGAGCTTGACATCATGGCCTGCCTGAACTAACGCTACGCTAGATATCTGACTTTAGTCCGTAAAAACAATGAGCCAGAGGTTATACAGTGATGTCACCAGGACAAAGGAATTAAAGGGAGGCCAGCACTGTGATGTGTTTTAAAAGGAGACACTACAGATGAAGAGGGTAAAAAGTTGAGCTGATATCACCATAAAACTTCCCCACTTGATCACTTACATTAAGACAATTATCTTTTGTATAACAAGTTTTCTGTAATTGTAAGTTTAAATGAGGCATTATCTCACTGAATGTGTGCTAATCTGCGTACATTTCCAGAACATAAATGTTTGATGAAGCCAGGTTAAACATTATTGTTTCATTTTGTTGACATATTAGAGTCAAAAGGTTTTCACAGAGGGAACTTTACTGTCAACGTCAAGCAATGTTTTTAGGATTAAGATATTATATAAATGAATGATTATGAACAAACCCCTCTGTATAAACCCTCAGACTATAGATAGGAATGAAACTGGAAAGTCTGGTGCATGTTGGTGCTACTGAAGTGGAGATTTCTGTCTCAGAGTCTGAGAGAAAACAGCGTTTAAAGAGATGGATTGTATCAGCAAATTAATCATTATATAATGCAAATCTTTGGTGAATTTAGGAGAAATCTACACAAATAGACAAAGTAGTAAAATAAACAGCATGTACAGTAAATGTGTATTTTGGATGTTTTCTTTCCACTAGTCTGAAAAAAGAAGAAGAAAGAAGAAGACATGTTGTGGAAGCAAAATAGCCCAAAATCCCCAAAATTGACCAGTGCATGAAAAAAGGATGATTTTGTCTTTAGTGTCTCCCCTTGAATGAAACCCTTATTAAGCTGAGCGGTAAATTCACCATTTCATAAAGCTGCTGTGTTAAATCAGTTGTATATCTCAGATGTATGATAATCAGGATAGTCACCCCCACACTGTCTAAAGTTATAGACGCCTATGTTTGCAGACTCTGCGCGGGATGCCCTGGCAGAGCTGGATGTGGCAGCTGTACTGACCTTTCAGCTGAAACGGGCGCCTGATGCCGAACGCCGACATGTCATTCTGGAAATACTTGGCTCACTGGGCGAGAGCGGTAAGACCTGCAGGGGGTTTCAGGAAAGATGCTAGTAAAGGGAACACTTAGAGGAAACTTACATCCATTTTAAATAAGGATAAATAAAGTCAGGCTTTATCATGAGCCATTAGAGATTTGGACCTCAGCCAGACAACGGTGAAGCGTGCTGATGTTTCCAGAAGCCTTTTATTTATGTTCAGTCGACAGCCATATTTTGAACACAAATTGACTTTGCTTTCTGTAATATCCTTCCTTCAGATAAAACCTTTCTTCTTTAAACACGTAAGAGCTAAAGGACAGATAAATAAAATAAAAAGAGCTCTTACAAAAATATAACCATTACAAACCTTATCCATATACTGTATTTGCCATACATATTAGCATTAATCAAACATTAAGCCTAGTATGTGCACATGAAAAGTTAGAAGGCTAGCATTACAGCAATGTCAATGAAAAGCTGATGTTAGCAAGACTGTCAAAATGACAACACAAATAAACACTCACACCCTGTAAATACGTCCACCTAAATCCCATAATGTCACTGCATATAATCATAAAACATATTAAACACACAATACCTTGTTCCCGTACTGGCTAGGCGCTTAATTATCAGATTATGATGACGATATAGCAGCGAAAGTTGCATGCTTTCCTTCCTTCGGTAAATCTCAGTAGCAGTGTCCTTCTTCCATCCAGGAGGAGGCGTCAAAATAAAAGTCACATAATATAAAAAAGGCAACTATCAAAATAAAAGCTTGTAGAAAGTAATTGCCTTATAAACGGACCTTAATACACATTTAAGAGTCATTTACACTCCCACCAATCATGAGTGTATAATAGAACAGTATACAGTTTGTTTTAAGCACGAATGATTTATAACTGAAAATGACCTTCCCCCTTAAAGGAGCACAGGTAACTTGTGCTAAAACTGGAAAACTTTTATTAACTATAAAAGATTAAGAAGGGGTATTATGAACTATAGGGAGAGGGAGGCAGACTTAGCAAGTCTCCAGCAGCAGGACCAGCTTCTGGACTGGGCGCTCGACTTCTGACCTCTTGTGGAGATGCTCACCTTTCTTGCCAAGCTCCTTGTCACCGAAGCAGACTTTAACTCTCCCTACTAGTCCGTCCTTGTCAGTAGTGGTTTCTGAAACTCTACCCAGTCTCCACTCATTCCTGTGCACATCATCTTCTTTCATCATGACAATATCTCCAACTTGCAGATTTCTTTTTGGGTTATGCCTACGCTGTCTGAGAGCAATGTTTGCAAGGTATTGCTTTCGCCATCGACTCCAACTTCCCACACCCCTCTGACATGGCTTGAATAGTTCATGCTGAAGTCGCATTGTTTCTCTGCAAGAAATGCAGCCAGCCGGTCTGCATTAAATTCCTTTAAAGCTTCTTTGAGTTAATTTTTATGGCAATGAAACATCGAAGGCCATTTATGAACGTGTCAGTTGACATGCTGTCAAGCATCTCAATATGAATGGCACGGGAGCTTAGGCAAGTAAAGAGAAGTCTGCATCTCTTGTTCTCCTTTCTTCCTTGCTTCGTAAGGAACGGGCAAAAGCAGTCCATTCCGCAGAAAGCGAATGGGGGTGACGGTTCCACATGCTCAGGGGGTAAGTCAGACATCCTTTACTCCTCCATTGGTTTCCAAAGCCGTCTACATGTGACGCATTGACGAATGTAGGATGCTACTGCCCGGTTGATTCCTGGAATCCAGTAGCCGTTGAACCTGATTTCATTAATGGTGAGACCTTTACCTTGGTGCTTCATCCTGTCGTGGTGATGAGCGATAATCATCCTCGTGATGTCATGATCTTTGGGAATGACTGCAGGGTGCTTGATGGATTTGGAAAGAGAGGCGTTGCACAGTCTTTCTCCCACCTTGTGGATACCATCTTTGTCAAGGAAAGCATCGAGAGAGTATAATGTATTGTGAGATGGTAGGGGAATCCCTCTGCTCAGCAGTTTCAACTCTTCTCGATACACGTTTCCTGCAAGTCTTTGATTATGCAACCTTTTGCATCTTCTCGTTCTGTTACAGTAGTGAGACTGTTTGATCTGTTTTTCCTGATGCACCTTAAAATGCGTGCAACAGATCGAGTAGCCAGTGACCAAGATGAGGTCTTAGACAAGCAATAAACGAGGCTTACTCGCTCTGTGGTTCTTGTGGTAAGTGCTAGAGCACTTCTGACTTCAGGATCACCAATTGTTAACTCTGGAATCTCATCTGCTGGCAGCTTCATTTCCTTGTTCCATAAGAACTTGGGTCCAGTGAGCCAGGTGGATGACAGAAGCTCACTGGGAGTCAAGCCCCTAAAAGCGTGGTCAGCCGGATTCTCATTGGTTGGGACTTATTTCCATTGTTGAGTTGCTGAGCTGAGCTGAATCTTCTGAACACGGTTAGCCACAAAGGTGTGGAAATAGCGTGCTTAATTTTTTATGTAACCTAAGACCACTTTTGAGTCGGTCCAGAAGAACTCTTCAGTGTCAGTAGTTCCAAATTCCTCCTTTAGCATGTTGCTCATCTTCACAGAAACAGCTGCAGCTGTCAACTCCAATCTTGGAATGGTTGTGACTTTGGTTGGTGAGACGCATGATTTTCCCACCACTAGGGCGCAGTGAACATCTCCCTCTTCGTTCTGAAGTCTAAGGTATGAACACTGACCATAACCTTTCATGCTGGCATCCGAGAAATGATGCAGCTCTGAGACCTTTCTAAATCCAGCAGGTGCATAAGTGTGGGGTAGGGTGACCTTATCCAAATGAGCCAGATCACTTATCCACTGTTCTCATTTTGGATGAAGCTCGTTGATGAGAGAATCGTCCCAGCCTGTGCCATGCTTACACATCTCCTGAAGAATGATCTTCCCTTTAGCAGGAATGGCGCCACAAACCCTGAGAGAGTCATACACGTTGGCCACTGTAGCCAGAATGCTACGGCGTGTTGCAGGCTGAGCTTTGAGGCTGACGTTTAGTTGGAGGCGGTCAGACTCCACATCCCATTGAATCCCGAGAGCTCTCTCAAGTGGCTGATCGTTGAATGCTAGGTCCATATTCTTCCCCTCGGTTGCTCACTCGGAGGGTGGTAAACTCTCTAGGACTTCTCTGTTGTTTGATACAAATTTGTGTAGATGTAGACCGCCCATGGCACAGAGTTCACGTGCTTCTCTTGCAAGCTTAATAGCATCATCAGTGCTTTCGACACTTATGACTCCGTCGTCTACATAGAAGTCCCTCATGATAAACAATGAGCCTTGTTGGTAGAGGTCACTATTCTCCTTAGCTAGATACTTCAGCCCATAGTTTGCACATCCAGGAGAGGAGGCTGTGTTGAACAGATGCACCTTCATACAGAACTCGCTAGGCTTTGAGTTCAGGTCTCCTTGCTTCCACCAAAGGAAGCGCAGGTAGTTGCGATCAACATCATCAACATAGAACTGATGAAACATGTTTTCAATGTCGCACATCAGCGCAACAGGGTGCCGTCAAAATCGGATGAGGACTCCGCTGAGACTGTTCAACATGTCAGGGCCAGAGAGGAGGTGGTCATTCAAGCTGGTTCCCTTGTATCTGGCTGAGCAATCGAACACCACGCAAAGTTTATCTGGCTTCTTTGCATGAAGAACACCATGATGTGGAATGTACCATCTCTCACCTTCACTCCCTCCATCTTCGATTTGCTCTGCCTCTCCCTTTTCAATGACTTCCTCTGTGAACTTGACATATTGCTCCTTATACCTTCCGTCCCTTTGCAATTTCCTTTTTAGGTGATTGAGGCGTACCATGGCGGAGTCTTTGTTGTCAGGCAAGCTGGGTCTGTTTTTGAACGTAAGAGGCATTTCACAATGGCCATGTGTATTCTTCCGTATGCCTTTATCTAGCTTGTTTAGGAATGTGATGTCATCTTGTGACACTGTTTTGCTGTCATTGTTGCCGTCCTTGAAGTCAGATTCCAGGATTCGAATAGCATCGGCAGGAGTTAGTGGAGGCATTTCCTTAACAGAGATTCTCTGACACAGACTTCTTGTGTTCAGCGAATCATGGCCTTGTGATGAGCGCCCTACAATACTCCATCCTAAATCCGTCCGTACAGCATAGGGTTCCTCGTTTCCTCCTAGAATGACTGATCAAAACGCCTATTTCACAGTCCTTCAGTGGTTGGATTTCACCTTTGATTTCTTTGAGATGACTCCATTGTTTAGCCGTCTCAAAAGTTGGAATGTGAGCCCGGTACACCGGTATGCAGTCCTTCGTATAAACAGCTGGTAGATTGATTTGAATGGCAGAACTATATCCCCTTACACAAAGGCCAGAAACTCTCTCACTTGTGACAAGCGTGTACTTTCCACTCAAGGTGGTCAGCTTCAGCTTCACTGGATGCTTGTCAGCAGTAAGACCGTCGCTCACTTCTTGGTCGATGAAAGTCTTATCGCTTTGTGTGTCGAGTAGAGCATAGACAAGTTTCCCAGCGGTTGGATTGTTTTTAGATGACACTGGTACCACTATCGATGTAATAGATGAGCCTTCGCCTGCTACAGCGAGTGACGTGGCATGAGCACCTTGATTTGTCCCTGAAGGCCTTTCCTTTCTATAGTTGTCATCATGGAGAGCTGTGGGATGCTTTCCCTTGCAGGTGTCACAGAAGGGACGATGACGACAGTCTTTTGCGTTGTGGCCTGGTTTTAGGCATCCATAGCAGAGTCAATTCTCCTTTACATAGTTCCGTTGTTCGTTCAACAGCATCTCGGTGAACTTGGAACATGTATTAAGCTGGTGTCTATTGTCTTGGCACAAAATACATGATAACTTGACCTTTCTCTGGTCTGACCTTTGGCTTTCGTTGTCTGTAACTGTTTAAGTGGTGAGAACACTGGCCTTGTTTCTCTTTGTGTCTCTGAAATTTCTTTTGTCTGTGCCAGAGTCTGATGAATGGAGAGCATGAAATGACGTAATTGGATTGCAGGCAATCTCAGCTTCAGTTGACATGAATCTGGCAAAGTCCTTGAAACTTGGAAATTCTTGCTTCTCGTTCAGCCTTTGTGTGACTTGTCGATTCCAGCGAGAAGCTGCCCAATCTGGTAACTTATGAATGAGCTTCTGATTCTCTTTGCAGTCATTTAATATATCGAGACCCTTGACATGGGGCATGGCATTTTGACAGATGTTCAGAAAGTCCTTCAGCATCCTTAGGTTGAATCTTTGGCCAATTGGTGAGTTTCTCTCTGAATGCTCTCTGAATGGTGAATTGCTGGCCATAGCGACTATTCAGCCTATTCCAGGCATCTTGCGAGGCTTCATTGTCGTTTCGGTAGAAGGTGCCATCTAGAACTTGGCGTGCTGGGCCAACAACATATTTCTTCAGATAGTAGAGTTTTCCAGCTGGAGCAATTGACCTTTGGTCAACGAGTGAGGTAAACACTGCTTTCCATTCAATGAACTGTATTTGATCACCATTGAAGATAAATGGCTCTGGAACAGGGAGCCTATTTAAGGCTATGCCGTCTTGAAACACCTGAGCGAGAGCGGAAATGTCAGCGTTGGAGTGTGTTGCAACATGGGATGGAGGTACTGCAGATATAAGCATATTTTTGCTTCCTTGTTCCTTTCATTGTTAATGTGTGCAGGAACTTCGAGTCTCGTCTCCTTGTCGTAGACATTCAGCTTAGCTTGAGCTGCCCTCACTTCCTTCTCTGCCTGTAGTCACTCAAATTCACGTTTTTTTGCCTCTATAGCTTTCCGTTGTTGTTCCTCTAATTCTCGTATCAGTTCCCTTTGTCTTTCTTCCTCTAGCATCATCTCATACTCCGCTTCCTTCGCGGCCAGTTCAGCTGCTGCATCTGCACGTTTGGCTGCAATAGATGAAATCAATGAGTGATGGTTGGACTTACTGTGACTTGTCAAGGAAGCAGAAGATCCATAGACAGACCTTGCAAAGTCGTGGTGGAGCAGATCATGAAGGCGGCGTCTCTCCTGTTCCTCATTAAACTCACCTTCCTGGTCTACTGTTCTGCTGTAGGCAATGGTGACGATTTCTGTGGTTACTGATTCACATGTGTCAATCCGTCTTCTTATGTCAATGGAAGGTATTGCGAGATCTCAAATTCCACAATACATGCTCATTATGTTTTCTTTACATTTCTTGAGTTCTTCAATGAGAGGCCAGAGCTGACACTCTGGCATATACGCCTTCAGTTGATCTCGTGTTTTGCGTACAAGAACCTTCCATTTCTCATACATGGAGAGCAGCCTTTTCTCCCTTTTCTTGGCCTCTTCACATTGAAGTGCTTGCATTTTTTCCGTAATGTGCCGTGTACGTTCAGAGCGTCGGGGACCTTCAAGTGGCTCATCACATGTGTCTTCCAATGTGTCGAGCTCATTCCGCAATTCTTGAAGTTCACACCTCAAACCAGCCACTTAACTTAAATGATGAGATTCTTAAGATAGAAGAGGCACTAAAAGTAGAATGGATAGTTAGAGTGGCGGACTCAGGCTGTCTGAGGGGCAGGGGTGGAAAAAAAAGCTTTTCAATTATAAGGCCACCCGAGACTGCACTTCATCATGTTTTCTCCAATTAAGGGATCCCTAGATGGCACTTCATCCTGTTTTCTCCAATTAAGGGATCCCTAGAGGGCACTACATCCTGTTTTCTCTATTTAAGGGCACCCTAGAGGGCACTACATCATGTTTTCTCTATTTAAGGGCACGCTAGAGGGCACTACATCATGTTTTCTCTATTTAAGGGACCCCTACAGGGCACTGCATCATTTATTATCTGCCATAGGGGCATCCAAGAAGGCGCTTTTGCAGCGTTATTCTGCGGCCACCCCCCCTTCCCTCTCATAGTTCAGCCATGGCCACTGTTACTGTTCAATCAGCCTTGAGCTGTTGTTATGGGAGTGTACTATGGCCAAATGTCCAGTATGATGAGAATAATTCCAGAACATCGACATACAGACTTCAAATAATGTTGACCTTTAGCATCCTCATGTCAGATTTAGCATCCTAATGTCAGATTTTCCAACATGAAATAATGCTCAGCACCATCTACTGCATGGTGTTGTCTTTTGTTTTAAAGCAATGTTGTAGATTTACTGGAAGAAAATGTTAGCTGTTAATAATGATACACTAAATTGTGCTGCACCACCAGATACACTGAAGCTGCAGTTTGCAGAGTCAGGAGTACCAGAGGCTTTATCAGAGATGATTCAGGGTTTGCAGGGAGGTTCTGACCCCCACGACCTCTGCAGCATCAAGATCGCCTCCAACCTCATAGTGTCCCTGCTTTTAGGAGGTGAGTAATGCAGGTGCAACCATGTTGGACATCTCTGAATGTTTGTATCCATTTCCTTATTTGCTTTTCTTTCTGTCTTTCACCTCATTCACCTGCTCTAGGTTATCAGATTCACTGTGCATATTCAGCTGTGATTGGCCAGTTCAAACGACAGTGACTTTTGTCCTGTCGTGTCCTCTGTCACTGCATTCACACAGTATGCACCATAACTGTGGTGTTGACTAACTGTCATTAGCTGTCATCTAAAGCAAGAGAGAGTACAGGAGATAGAGGAGATGGGCAGGAGCTGGCCATGACATAACAAACAGTTCACAGTATTAGAACTCCTTTCAGCCACATTTATCTAGATAGTGTGACCTTTCTGGGTGGTAGTGGGTCACGGGCAGAGGGACGACCATTATGTCTCTGTGTTAAGCAGAAATCTTCGTAACACTTTCTATGCCACTCATGTCTATGATGCATTATGAACATACTTATAATATGTTGTAATCTGCTTATAGCACAGTATAATTATAGTTATAAGCAACCCCAAAAGCTCACTCTGAAGCCCCAATCGACTCAAATTATAGATGATACCTGAAACGATTTTTACTTCAACTCTTCTCTTTAGCTGTAGCTGTATATAACGGGTCATAATGAAGGCTAAAATGAATTATTATAACCCTAGTTCTATATGCACAGGCTCTGCCCTGTATTGGACTTTATGGGTAATACTCTCCTCCAATCACAAACACACGTTTGCCTAATGAGATTGCTCAAACATAGCCGGCCAATCAGGACGTGCCTACCGAATACGTGCGTTACCACAGTATATAAGGTGGCATCCAGCGCTGCCTGGTATCCCACGCCCTCTTCAGTGAGTGGCACTCCTTCGTATAGGGCTCCGTCTGTGGTTATAGAACTAGGTTTAAAATATCGTAACCTTCATTCTAACTCTCACAGGCTGTGAGAAAGAAAGGAGGAGTTTTAACAAACACCGCATCCCTGTGTTTTTCAAGCCCAGCAACACCCTCAGACAGAAACTGGTCCACCCTAAGGACCACACACCGAAACACAAGAAAAGGAGCGAAAACACCTGAAAAGTGCACTTAAAGGTCACCTATTATGCAAAATGCACTTTTCCATGTCTTTTAAACATCAATATCTGTCCCCAGTGTGTCTACAGGTCACCATAGTATCATA
>CAKAKR010057856.1:0-48921 GCA_916700685.1 Adelosebastes latens | reverse complement strand
TTTACTGTAGCTGTTTTGGTTCACACTAACCACTCTCATAGCAGTGTACGCAGGCAGCTGTTTTCAGTGAAAAGCCCTTAAAAACCCACGGTACACCACCTGTTCAGCACCAAACAGCAGCCAGACACAGTTAGTGACTAGTTGGTGAACATAGTGGAGCATTTAGCAGCTAAAGAGACAGATATTTTTCTCAGCAGCTGGTAGAGACTAAAAACAGACCAAAAAGGAGAATGAACATTGAACGTGACCCGAAATTAATGTCAATGTTGCTCCGTATCTGCTGGATGTGTAAATAAGCAACTGTTTGCCAACGTCATCATATCAACTTAAAAGGAGATGACATGTCCATGTTGGGTTCACAACTTGTTTCCACCAAGCAGCAACCTCCGGTGCTGAGAAATGAAACCAATGCGGGAGGTGCCAAAAACTGCAGTGCATCAAATAGCCACTCCAAAAGCGAGTCAATCCCCGTAGACCGCCATGCTAAAATGCAGAAATAAACATGTTTACAGCCTGGTACAAAAAATGGTTTTGGTCTCTATAACTAATTTCCCTGTTCATGACAATGGTTAGGGGTGTGAATTATTATACAACTCACCCGTTTAAATTATATTAAGGCTTAAAGTTAGGCATGGGGTGCGAGTGTGTCGCCGCTTTGAGTGATAGGAGGGTGCCGTACCAGGTCGCTAGCCACTAGCTGTCTGCTGCGTCACCCAGGCCCACCTCAGCTCCACCAACGATCCACCTCTGTCCCCATTTTTGGAATAGCCGGGAGTTGGCGAAGTCCGGAGACGCCCACTTTGAGCTTCACAACAGCTCTTCAGAGGCCTATAGATGACATCAGGGAGACTACTTCCATATTTTAAACAATCTATGGTTTCCACCCACTAGACAAAACGTTTTTGCAGGTTTAAAACTGCACTAAAGTATATTTTTACATTCACAATAGAAAAAATGACTGTGTCATGTGACAAGTGTTGCTCATAGAAAATTATCATTCTATCATTTTGGTGTCTTACAGCTGGTTGTTTTGGTTTTACGGCCTGCAACTACACTGTTTTGGTTGACTCTGAACAGCCTTTATCGACCTTGTTTTAACCCGCTATGAACACCGAAGTCTGTGACCACCGAAACCTGTGACCGTAGAGAGCCAGCAACCCATGAGGTCACCATTTCTGATGGCTGTCATCAGAAAATGTGACCCCCACTGTACCCATCTTTTACTTTTCTTTTAGAGTTTTATGAATAAATCTTTAAATTAAAAATATTAAAATACATTTGTGTTTTTCAACAATTTAGTTTTGTGTGTTTTCTGTCACGTAGAGTATTTGCCTCATTTATCATACAGGTAGAGCGGGGTCACAGTGGGGTTTTCTGATGACAGCCGTCAGAAAATGGTGACCTAATGCGTTGCTGGCTCTCTGCGGTCACAGATTTCGGTTGTCACAGATTTCGGTGCAACACCGGCACCAAATGGCAGACACACAAAGTTAGCCACTAGCTGGAGATCACAATCGCTAAAGAGTCAGATATTTCCCTCGAGAGGAAAGAGCGCAGAGCTAACAGGAGAGTGAACTTTGGAGTTACAGTACGTTTGTTGAGTGGCCAGAAAAACAACTCAAAATAAGTGCTAAATGTTTGCTATCACATTCCCCGTATCAACTTAATAACAGGATATATCAGCGTTGTGTTTACCACTCATTATGCTGCCCCCAAGCGGCAAATAAATAAATAAATAAATCACTTAAAGGGACTATTTGTAACTTTCAGAAATGCTTGTTAACAGCGACATCTGTGGCCGTGAAATCAACGAAAGTCAGCTTCGGTTTCGCGCTTGCTCGCTCTAAATAGACATGAACGAGCATCGCTCAACACAGTGAGGAGACACACGTCAGCTAAAAGCACAATATCACTCTATATTTCAGCTGCTTGGCAGTAATGTTAGCTGACCAGACGAAGGTCTCTCCATGAATCAATGCTGATCCTAGTGTTGGCTTTTCCTGCCTCAGCGAGGCAGCGGGGCTCTGCAGCGAGTAACGTCTCGTCTCCACCCGCAGCAGGAGAGAGCTCTGACCGGGTGCCGAAGGGAGACACCGGCACCCGGTCGGTAACGAGACGATAACGATTCTCGCTGAAGAGCGCCGTCACTTCACAAGATACGGGAAACCTCTGTTGGTCTGGAGGAGCTGCAGCATTTATTTCTGCACAAACGTCCACTGAACATTCACTAGATATTCTCAGAGCTAAACTAACTCTTCTCCAGTGTGGAGTGAGCGCGCGTTCACGTCTAGAGGTGGAGCGAGTACGCGAGAACGCGCGCGCTGTCTGAGTGAAGGCAAGCAGGCAGAGGAGACGAGACAGCGGCCACACGCGAGCGCGCATATGCGAGCGCGCATGTGTCCCGACCCGGTACATTTATAGGCTTAGAAAGTTACAAACAGTCCCTTTAAATGATCTCACACTGTTATCCACGATGATTTCTCCAACGGCAGCAGCAAATGAAAACTGCCCAAAAAAGCAAGAAAACGAGTCTACACAAAGCTTGCTGCTGCATGAGGTATTATATGTAAAGGTTAAGTGTTGCATGCAATGAATCAAGTGCATTACTCAGAGGAAGGCAGATTGAATAAGATTGTATGAAATCAAAGTGTAGCCCATCAGTAATCCAACAAAGCAAAGGTTGCAAGGCACGCAGATAACATGAAGGCTGGACACTAAAGGCCTGGTGACACCAGCATTAATATGCATCTTTTGAACAAACTGTGTAAACATATTGTCTTGTTACAAGCTTGCTTACTGACAGCTACTGTCTTGGAGAGATTTTATCATAATAATAACTCTTTATTTAATTAAATGATGCACAATCCTGAGGACAACATGCTAGGGGGAGAAAACAGCCCACTACAGAGGAAATAGAAGACTGGCTTTACCAAATAGCCTTGAATGTAGTCTCTAAGTATTTAGAACCACATCATTTGCAGAGATACAGATTCATTTTGGGTCAGTTTCTGATGTGACCAGGTCCAAATGAACAGAAGGTGGGGAACTGAAGCAAAGTTATGCATGCTGAGGAGCTGATCAGGGGATTAGCAACAGGTGTGCAGGTGGGTGTGTCAGTCAGGTGATGGCTGAAGGCGGGAAACACTGAGGACTGTTGCAGGACAGAGAGGGAATAGCAAGTGCCCAATGTAAGGAAACATATTTCCAGGTTGTTTTTTATTTTGTTAAGTGATATTATCTCACCAACCTGGTAAGTATCCCAACATATCAACATAAAGTATCCCATCATATCAACATAAAGTATCCCATCATATCAACATAAAGTATCCCATTATAACAACTTACAGTATCCCATCATATCAACATAAAGTATCCCATCATATCAACATATAGTATCCCATCATATCAACATATAGTATCCCATCATATCAACATATAGTATCCCATCATATCAACATAAAGTATCCCATAATATCAACATAAAGTATCCCATCATATCAACATACAGTATCCAATCATATCAATATAAATTATCCCATCATATCAACATACAGTATCCCATCGTTTCAACGTAAAGTATCCCATCATATCAACATACAATATCCAATCATATCAACATACAGTATCCAATCATATCAATATAAAGTATCCCATCATATCAACATACAGTATCCCATCGTATCAACGTAAAGTATCCCATCATATCAACATACAGTATCCAATCATATCAACATACAGTATCCAATCATATCAATATAAAGTATCCCATCATATCAACATAAAGTATCCCATCATATCAACATACAATATCCCATCATATCAACATAAAGTATCCCATCATATCAACATAAAGTATCCCATCATATCAACATAAAATATCCCGTCATATCAACATAAAGTATCCCATCATATCAACATGAAAAGGTCTTGGTCTGTGGTGTAGGGGTCACATGATGGATTGCATATTCCAACGTATCCTCATAATGTACAACGGTTCCCATGTTATCTTATCGAAAAGTTATTCCTCATTTTGTTTGCGTTGTCCTACAAATGTTCAGCAACACGTGTCAATGTCCGCACTTTAAATGCATACAGTCTTTTCAAAATGAACGTCCATCTTCACAGGAAACAGCTTGTTAAGGTTTAGGGAAATATTGTGGAGTGGATTGAAATAACTACAGATGTGGCATTAACTCAGTACAGAAGGTATGTGACGAATAAATCAACGTTGACTTTTGGTTCTTCACATGGGACATGAACAGCGGTTTCCCGGGCAGTCCCACCCATCCACCCCAACCTCCTTCCTATACGTGTGTCATTTGGTGTTTGTCGTTCTTTATACTTTCTGGCTCACAATTACATGGATTACGCATTGATTTTGTGGGATGTATAGGAATTATAGTGCATTACTTTTCGTAGGTATAGCTACAAGCGGTGTATGAGAACAGCCTACATATTTGTGTATTCTCACACAGTTTTCCACTGAATTGAATAGAGGTTAATATTTGCAGAGACTGGTGCTACAGTATATTGTGACCACGCCTAAAGGAATATGACTCAAGCGTAGCTATTTCATAAAAGAAAAGAAATGTGCAAAAAAAAAAAAAAAAAAACTTCAGAAGACGGTTTAAAAACAGTACAAATATCCAGTTATTTGAGGTATACTGTTCCAAACAAATACTTCAGAGGCTGCATGTAAATGAGGCAACCGGGGACGAAGCCTGCCAAGAGCACTGCTGGAGTCACAGCTGTTCAAATGGAAAAAGAGTGGGAGACAGTGTAGACACTTATTATGATTCTGGGACACTCACTCTGATTACACATTGGTGGCCCCCTAATTGTCATCCTCAACAAAGATGAAGTAGCTTCCCGCTGCACCAAACATAATAAAAGAGTTGAGTCGGCCAAAATGGGTACAACAACTGAGATTAGTAACCAACTCGAGGGTGGGAAATTGGTTTTGTGCATCAGTGTGTGTGAGAGTGCGGGTATGTCTTGTAGCTTTAAATGTTTTCTGTAGTTTTCTGCCAAGTTATGGTGCTGTTTCCTTGAGTTTGAAACTAGAAGGGCAGTTTGACCCAGAAGGGCTTTTGATTGATCAGGGCACTTTAGCCTGGAGGGTCCTGCTGTGTCCACAGTGGGCCTGCAAACATCTTTATCACTTCCCCCTTAAACCCAGGAATCACTCTGCTGTGATGAATGAGGAAGAGGTAGGGGGGTATACAGGAACAGGGGTGACAAAGCCCTGTGTCACAGCAGCAAACAGCTGGATGGGGGCAGAGGAATGGGAGTCAATTGGGCACGCCTAGAGGTTGGAGGGGTCTTATAAATGTCCGCCGCTTTGGGCCAAATACTCAATTAGCTGATCTGACAAAGTGCTCCGTCTCCCCTCTGCCTTTGTTTTTTTTTTATGGCTTGCTACAATGTTTGTCCTCAACTTAGAGGTGGAGGAGAAGGAGGAAGGTGTGATCAGAGCTCAAGGTCAAAGACAGTTTTCATTCTTTATCATCAATTAAATGTAATGAGATGAGAGTTCATTGAGAGGATTTTTTTTTTTTTTTTACAACCTTGGACTTATTATTAGAGTTTAGGCTATGATGATATTTTACTCACCAACTTAATTACTGGGATATGGGGCTGCAGGGAGTCTTGCTTGTAAAATAGTCCACTATTCAAAATTAATCCCTCAAGTGAAATTCAGTTTTTTTATATCTTGGGTGATGGCCAAAGCATTTCCACAGTTTTGGACAGAGTGTCTCGGGTTAAGAGAGCGGCACAAGAGAGTCCATGGGGCGTCGCAAACATTATTCATAAGACTACTTCTAATATGCGCAATATGTGACAGAGGTGGATATTAGTTAAGGACATTTTGGATGTTTAAAGGCCTTTACACACCGGGGACATGACAAATAAACGACACAAATATCGTGAAACACTCGCCTGTGAATATTGTATGTCTAGGGCTTTTATTTTGAAAGGTAAGAACAAAAGGAGTGGATCTGATCTGTACTGCCTTTGTCAATGGTTGAAAGGAGTAATAAAGTTTGCCATCTTGGTTCAGACTACGGAGCCTCCGTGTTGTTTCATGAATATAGGCACAACTCAAAATCACAACGTGATTGGTTCATACCTTTATTCGTGTTGCGAAAGCCCTGAAAATCAACCTTGTTCTGAAAAAAAAGTCTGCTTCTTTGCCGTGTAATATTTACATTCTTTGTGAAAGTATTCATGACAAAAACAAAAGTTCGAAAAAATATATTGACATGCAAATTAATCGCACAAAAAAAATAACTCCCCGGGTGTGTTAAGGCCATAAATCTTTGTTTTTATGATGAATACAATGGTTTAGACAATTTGAATAAACTGAACTTGTGATACATAACGCAGTCTTGACCCGCGACCCCGTCAATGGTGATCAAAACTACAAAATAAAACCCAGGATGTATTGAAACAAATATTTTCCTGACTAAGTGGAGCCCCTGTGGACCGATTTGTCAGCAATTAAGCAGGTAAATCAAATGCAACAAGTCCTCCGGATTCAATTTGCAGTTTCCAACTGCACCGTACAATGTCGCGTTTCCTGATCTGGTGTCGCTATCAGGAAGCAGGAAAATATTATTTGTCTGCGCTTTCTTTCTTTCTTTGTTTTTCTCTCATGCCCCCACAGTGAACGAAGAATCCAAACATGGAGAAATGTCTTGATGAATTGAAGTAAATGGAGGCCGCGTTACACAGCAGCAAAACTATATCAAAACATCAATTTTTAAACTCTCACACACTCTCATGCAGTATAATCCAAGTCTCATTTATCCAGTCATATGCTCACTACTTCCCAAACACATGCATCTTTGCTAAAACCTTACTATGTAAAACACTTTGGACATGCATGGACAAGTAGCGCGCCTGCACAAGTGTGAGACTGTTTATGCGGAGATACAAGGGTTTGGGAAGTAGAGAGCATACTTGAATTGTTCTGCACGAGCTGTGTGAGGGTTTGTAATTGGATGCTTTGATATAGTTTTGCTGTTGTTAAACGCGGCCTCCATTTACTTCAATTCATCAAGACGTTTCTCAGTTTTTGGATTCTACGTTCACCATGGAGGCATGCAAGCAAAATTAAGTTTTCTTCAAGAATTCAAGACGACATGAGGTGCAGTAATCAGTATTTCTTTAAGGTTTGGTTGGGTTTATGAACAAAACGAGTTGGGTAGGTTTAGGGAAACATCATGATTTGGATTAAAATAAGTACTTTGTTTAGAAAAGTATCCTGGATTGTATCAATATTACTTCTTTGTTTAAGTTAGAGGACCTTCTTCTCCATGCTTACGATATCACCCATCACAATTGTTTGGTAACTAAAATGTCATTATAGCTGATAGGAATTATGATCAAAAATACTCAAGGTTTCAGCACGATGTTTACTGTCAATGCATTTTATTTGTTTCCTTATTACCTCTGTTGCTATACTCCTGGTTTTGTTTACACAATTAAAAAAAAGAAAGATTAAAGTCTTGGTCAAGTATCAAGTCTTGAAGCATAATAGAATGCATATTTCCTGGTCCAAGCAGACATGTTGTATCAGTGTTTGTCATTATCATGCTCTTAACGATGTGTGTATGGGTGTATATATGATGTGGGGGGAGCGGAGGGCTTCATTAGACGCCCTCTATATCGTCCTGCTGTTCCATTTGCAAAGTGTGATCAGTAATTATCCTCTCTCATTACTGCGACCAGGAGAGGCGAGCCTGAGGAGCTCGCTGGGACCCTTCAGATAACACTGTGACACGGGGAGCTGTAGAGAACACCAATACTTAAACACTAACTACACAACACATAACAGCCCTTATCTGGAGGCTCCAGCCAGCTGACAGAGGCTCACTGAAGAACATATTGAGGAGTACTCCCTACGGAGCATATGGGCTGTAAAAAATGAGCTCAGATATGAAGACATACACACACATATAGTGTATATACAAACACACACCAGCCTTACTTTAACTTTACTTCTATATGTGAATATTTTTGCATGTGGAAAGATTGACATATGTTTTGCCACCGTCAGCTCTCACGACCATAGTTACCACTGAGGATATACAGGTCTCATCTTCAATATGTTTGCTTACCATTCACACAGAATGGTACAAGCATATAGGTTTATGTCATTAATTGTGCTGTTTTCTTTTTTTTTTTTTTTTGTCATTTATTTATTTTATCATAGACTGGATTCCTGACAATGTAGATGAATTTACATGGCAACTCAGGATAACATGAGGCAACTTTGTAGGTATTAAACCTTTATTAGACTCAATGAAATGATAATTGGAAATACAAAATAAACCCATTGTTGCCTTACGCTGGAAAGAGCCATCCACACTCTGTCAGAGTGTTAAGTTATTTATTTTCTCCCTTTCTGTTCTAGTTGTGTGCTTTACATCTCTTTTTGCTATCTGTCTGTCTGTCTGTATATATATACTGTATATATATAAATCCTGTATATGCCCTGTATGAAATAATCTGCATTTCTTCACTCATTTATCCAGGTGTTTCCCTCAATGTGTCATAAAAGTCCACCACTTCTTGAGGGCCCTCGGGCGACTTTACTTTTCTTCAGAGGCTGTAGCAGGCTAGAGTGAAGGTGAATAAAAACCTAAGGAATCCATCGGTACCAAACATGGGGGAGGAACGCTAAATAATGCTCTGAAGTTACGCAAAATGTTTGGTGAATTTCAAAGGGGTCCCTTGACCCTTGACTATGCAGCTCCATACGCAACAAACTGCGATGCACTGTGTGTTCTGACACCTTTCTATCGGAACCAGCATTAACTTTTTCAGCAATTTGAGTTACAGTAGCTCTTCTATTGGATTGGACAACAAGGGGCCAGCCTTCACTCCCCACGTGCATCAATGAGCCTTGGGTCTGACCCTGTCGCAGGTTCACCGGTTTTCCTTCCTTGGACCACTTTTGGTAGGTCCTGACCACTGCAGACCGGGAACATCCCACAAGAGCAGCAGTTTTGGAGATGCTCTGACCAGTCGTCTAGCCATCACAATTTGGCCCTTGTCAAAGTCGCTCACATCCTTACGCTTGCCCATTTTTTCTGCTTCCAACACATCAACTTCAAGGACAAAATGTTCACTTGCTGCCTAATATATCCCACCCACTGCCAGGTGCCATTGTAATGAGATAATCAATGTTATTCACCCCTGTCAGTGGTCATAATGTTATGACTGATCAGTGTATATTATAATGTTCTAAGACCTTATACACTTTAACAGTTTATTTTAATTAATTCATATTTATTTTATTTATGATTTATGACAAGAAAATCTTGACACATAGTGCTGACCTGCTTTCTCCCCCTAAAGACCCCCTGTTCCCCGTTAAAAAAGACAAAAATGTGTCAATGGTAAAGAGAGGTGGAGTGTAAAAGTTTAATTCATCTGTATTTGCTTTGGCAACATTTGTTAGTCAAAACATCATGTCATTGACGCTTTATTGAATCTATTTGACTTGAGCGAGAGATAAAGCTAGAGAGAGATAGTAAATCAGTGTAGGGGTGTTACGGTGTAGCAGGCGTCGTGTTGTAGCCAGCTAGACTGTTTGGGACAAAAAGCCCTCTGGCAGCCTCGGCGACGTTTACAGCTGAAAGCTCTGCAAAATGTTTGCTCCTGTTTGGGTTCTACACCATCACCATTATTTAGCCAGCGAGCTTGCCAACACTAACTGCCTAATTAAGCATTCAGCAGTGCTCTCACTCTGACTTTGAGGTCATTTTCACTCTGGCTTACAATACCATGATTTAATTTTGCAGATAGTACATCACCAGCTCATTGTTATGGATAGCAGCTCTTGGAAACTGTTTTAGCAAGGCACGTTTAATCACAGAAATTAAACAATTCACATTATCTAGACCCTCGGCTTTTATCTCAATCTAATAGACGTCAGCGTATCAGAGCTTTTCTAGCTTTTCCACAGTACACCGGTTGCAAGTACATTTTTGGTGCTGATGTCAAGATTTTTACTGATCACCTACCAGGGCTTGTTCTCAAATATCCTTGTGCTGTATCTCTGGCCTTTTTCATCCCCTAAATCACAGCTGGGGATCTTCAGGCATGGGTTGTTAGTCTTTCCTGAGTCTTGGCTGAAAAGAAGGGTAATTGGGCCTTCTCAGTATGGGCACTGGTGAAACGAGCTTCCCAAGTCTTGGTTTAAGCAGACGCAAAAACACTTATCAATGTGCTTCTGCATACATTCTGCATTCAATTTATCACTGCTATTTTAGTACTTGTTCTTCTCTACAGGTGTAGACATTGTAAAATGAATAAATTAATAAATAAAGCCAGAGAATATGATGACAATTGAATCTAATTTTTAAAGAGACAGTTCAGTCGATTTCTGGAGTAGCTACTACTCTCTCTATTGTTGGTTGTTGGCTGCAGCGAAAAGTGTATACAACCATCCCACCGGTCCTGTTCTCATCAACTAAGAGAGTTACAGATCCGTAGCTAAGATGTAAGCAACCAAAAATACCCTTATAAATAAGAATGCTTTTACTAACTGAAACAATTGACACTTTTTCTCCAATATTTCAAAGTTTGCAAGCGCAAATCCAATACCACCAAAGCAAAGGGTTAGTGTTAACCTACTTTAAGAAAATCAGACTTGATGTTAAGACCATAAATAATGAAAAAAAATGCACTTCATTTTATTTTTAAAAAAGCCTTTTTTTCATCTGCTGAGTATACAGTGTATGGATTTTTTTGGAATGCAAGTTGGTCAAAACAACACGATGAAATAAACTGCTGAACTCTGCAGAACTCCCAATAAGTGTGAGCCAATCATCTGCAAAATTATCATACGTTTTAGGCACAGTGTATTCTGTTGACATTTTTAAATGTCACAGATGAAAAACAACAGCGATAGCAACAATTATAATGAGACTGGAATGCAACGCTTCACGCAGGAGCACCTTTAGAAAGAAAAAGGAGAGTCGTGAGAAATGCAGGTACATTGTTGAGCTTTAGCGATCAACAATTTATCATGAAGGTGTTTTTACTGCTGTTATTACACTCCAAATTCTTATATACTTATTTAATTTTACTGGTTTTATTATTTTGTCGTATTTGATCAATGAAAATGATCATGATACAGCAGTTGGGTAACTTTAAAATAAGAGGCAGTCTGAAAGAACCTAAGCTGGCAAGGACGAGGTGTGAGATGATTTCAAAAAATTTGACATTTTTGGAATAAATAATGCAAGAGCTCCTGAAGGTGTTGTATTTGTTTTCTCTGCTTTTATTCGTAAGTCCTCACGGTGTACTTTGTACTTGTACGCAGAGGTCAGCAAGGTGTTATAAATATTTCTATTACCATAACCTCCCATAACAATGCTGTGCCAGGGGCCATTGTGCATGATGAAGGGCCTCTGTAGAAGACGTGGCTCTGTTTCACATTCGGTCACACCATGGGCCTGAATTGTAATCACACTCTCTTTCCAAGCCATTAAAACCAGAAAGTGACGTTTATTAGACAGCAGAGGAAAATAAACAGGCCCTAATTGGCTCACACCGAGAACGCTCCGCTCTCCCCTTGGCCCTTTGTTAGAGAATAAACCTGCCAGGGAGTTGAGGTGCAAAGCTCAAGAGCAGCCTGACCTTTGGAGACTCACCACTTCCTTCAAGTGGACCTGCGACGCCGATAATGGCTCCAAGGAGAGCGCCAAGCTTTTATTTACAAAAATACACAGACAATATTGACACCGAAGATCCATGACGGGGTGTGAAATGGACCACGTTATGTAACAAATGAAAATGAGATGGAGCGCCTTAACAGCTTCCTTTAATTGCCTGGCTGACCTTGCAGCCTTGCAATTTCATCAAAATAAGATTTCTGACACTGTAATTCTTCAGGAGCCTTGCAAGGGAAGCTGTGTAAAACATCATTTACTGACGGAGAGCCCTCTTCAGAATCCAATTTAAGGACCCTCCGCTCCCCGAGTGTGTTACAATCATCTTCACAGTTGTCTTTCATCCTTCTTTTTTTCACACTATTAAACTCCGTGCCTGCGAGGAGGTGGTACACAACGTGCCGACGGGGAACAATACTCTGCCACCAGGTAGCGGAGCATTAGAACAATGTTTGCACACACATTAGACAATAATGTGTGACACTTTGATTGCACTGGAATAAAGTGCTACTATCACACATTACACCTGCTCTTAATCGTCAGCAGCTCCGGTGGCGGAGCACTGACAAGAACGATTGTTGTATTATTATCCCCTCAGTGTTTTCTCAAGGGGATGAACATCCCATTCACGGGAAAAATACATGATTTTGTTACAGAAAATTAACTCACATGTAGCACCTATAATCACTTGGGATTCAGGCTGCTTTGTGTTTTTACCCTCATGCGTAGTTTTGATTTCAGTGGGGAGATGAAGTAATTTTATTTTTATCCACCAAAAACAGTAAATACTTGATGATATTCATTTACATTACGTTATATAAACCTAGAAACAATAGCACATTATGGTAAACCTAACCCTAGTGAGCTGGAATTTAAAGCAGCAATGATCAATAGTTGTTTTATATAAGAACCAATCACATGACTGATGGATTTGGAAGTGGTCAAAGAAAAGAAAATTACGAATAATGGTGAACTAAAAGACAATTACCACCCAGCATTTTATGCTACCTGCCCAGCACCAAATTGTATAGACAAAGTTAGCGAATGGCATGCAAACATAGTGGATCATTTAGTAGCTGACGAGCCAGATGTTCCCCTGAGGAGTTGGTGGCGACCAAAACAGAGCTAAAAGGAGAATGAATATTGTATTGAACTTACATTTTCCAGGTGGTCAGAAAGGTGACTCCAAATTGTCAACAACAAATCAGCTAATGTAAATTAATGAAATACAGCATGCAAGATTTTGAGACTGAAATATAGTTTTAAGTTACCAAATATGAATTTTTCCTCTCAAAAATAATGTCCTTTGCTGCCTTAGCCTTGAATTATCTTCAACTGAAATACTCCTGAGAGAATTTTTAAATTGCACATTATCTCCTGGAAATCCAAATGTAGATTTTAGGATTTGTTCCCCAAAAGAAATGCAGAGGACAACAGTACATTTTGTCATCTGCGGAGCTTCCTATTAGGTTCCTTATGGCCTCAACAACTCCATCAATCAGAGGTTAAGGGATTTTTTTTGCAACCAGAAGTGACACGAGAGGATGGAGCTAAGTACAACGGAACGCTGAACAGAAATTTTTAGGTGACCAAAAAGGTTATGATTAACTTTCATGAGTTCAAGACGAAAATGTGAACAACTCACAGACCGGACAACCACAAGGTAGCCACGCCTTAAAGCATCCCCTGCTTTATGGTCTGTTTTACATTAAAATGGGATCATAATTTACTAAATGAACCCCATGCTGAGCCAGAAAGGTTTACCAAAAGGTAATAACATTTTTTTTTTCAGCTTATCAGCTTACTTGCATTTTTTATCAGCTCAGTTAATTTGGACATTTGGATTATGACACACTGTTTAGGTGAAATTGTAAATGTTCGGAGACAAAACGTACACCCTTGTCTCCATCAGTCCCTGCTTCTTCGTATTGTACTTGCAAATGTCTGCGTTGGCGATAAGAAATGTTTGATTCTGTTTTGATGTTCAGATGGTCCTGATAGCGCTGCTCATAATGTAATGACGCTTTGAGTGATGATTATCTAATGTGAACCTTATCTTTCTTGGTCTCCGGCACTTCTTACCCTGCCTACTGTTCGTACAGTAAACCACCTCCATAACAATACATCACAACAATAGGCAGTCCAGCAGCCGTTGCTTTAAGGAATAGCACTATCATGTCCTTATATCCTCTCCCCGCACTTGAAACTAGACATGATGCATAGAGTGGATAGCCACAGTTGACATGAAATTCAGTATATCAAATAAGCTCAGTGCGGCGGCCCAGCAGCGTGTCTCCAGGTAACAGTACTTCAAACGGGTGAGAGATGTATCTTACTGATCCTCTGTAAGGCATGAACAGAGATGAAAGAAAATGATTCCTGTTCAGTTAAGTAAGTAAATGTATCATAACTGCCAAAGAGTCCCCTAGAGAATAAAGGGAGGTATCACTCCTCCCTCCTGGAGGACCTTCACAGGCTTTGTTAGCATGCTGCCATTTTTTTTCTCCCTTCTTTTTTGTCTAGACCAATACATCGTGCAATGAATGTATGTATTTTGTTATATCTGCCTTGAATTTGACATCACTGTAGTATGAATCAGACAGATTCTTTAGTTGTCATTGAATCTGTTCTCGTGGTGTCCTCATATTCCTGGCAGCCTCTTCTTCTGGTGTTGAGACTATAGTCAAATCCTGTATTTTACAAGCATTAAGACATTTTCCAAGTCTCAAATTTACTGTACAAAGCTCATGATAGATAGAAGATCAAACAATATTTCGCAAGTATATATATTGTAAATACGTGACCGACCCCTGATATCCAGTAAAATCCAATGTTTTTGGATGAGGCTTTGCTTGAAAAAAAGCACATATTTAGCGGTTCGAGCACGTACTGTAGATTGTGTGTATGAATTAATAATATTTGAAGCCAGAGGGAGGGTTATCGATTATTGGACAGATTTGAATAAGCCTATTCAATGAAAGAGTGTGTTAGCTGATACACCACGGAGTATAGAATATAGAAGGAGGACCCATAATTGCTCTCTTTACTATATGCATGAAAGCAAACAGTGACATTTGCAGACATATTACGGCTGATTGTGCTTTAATACAAACCATTTATTTACTAAGGAACTGTAGCTTAATAATCAAATAGAGCTGTTGCCTTTATATGGAAGAATATTACTTTTGAGATTGGTGATCCGTTGTATTGTAGGAACGTGTGCATTTTTCATTTGGAGCTGCACCATTGCTTTATCCCTCTAATATCCTTTTCCCACCAATATTAGTGTGTATTATGCAGGTTTTATAAACGCTGGAATAGGCGATAGAATCACCAGTTGGACTAGTATGTTTTTTTCTGGTTTGTCTCGTTCAATGTCACAATCTAACAATTAGTAAACAGTTAAGATGTTATGGTGGTTCCTTTTATTTATATATATATATATATATATATATATACACACGTTATGATTCAGTCTCTCTTTCAAACACTAATTAATTATACATTAAAGCAAAAAGAACATGCTACAGTTTCTTGGACTATGTCACAGTAAATTGCAAAGATATCTTCCTATATCTTACACATAACGAATGTGTGAAAAGCTGACAAACAAGCTTTAGTCAGCAGCTTGAGGCTTTCCCCAATTAGTTTGAGCTCCCCAGTCCCTATATATTGCACAGTGCCAACACATAACACGTACTTTTTGTATTTTCATCATTACGGAGAGATGCGTATGGCTCACTGGGGTAATGGGATTAAATTATGTTATATATAAACTCCACATGTAGGAGGGAGATCATGGGGAGATCATGCTGGAGGTGGGAAATTTCACACCCATAATCGAGAGGCAGTTTGCTTAATGACAACACTGCGACGTGCGAGGAGGAGCCTCATTACCCACCGGGACGAATCAGTCAGTAATAATAATAATAATAATAATAATAATAATAATAATAATAATAATAATGGTGAGAAGAAGATTTCTTACCAATGGCCTGGTTCAACTTCCTTCTTTTCAAATGGAAGCTCATAATGACATCTGACCACTTGCTTCTGTCTTAGTAATCCCCCTCCCTCTGTGTGCTTTGTAAGGACAAAGATGACTGCAGGCGACCGCTGTGGATACATTTTTCTTGTTCCTTTTTTTAGCACGGCGGCAACAGCGGCAGGAAAACAGACTCAGTACCGAGAATCGGCAGACAAATAGGAGAGTTGCGACAAAAAGCCCCGCATCCATAGTGACAGAGACGAGTGGGTCACTTAACCTTAAGGCATTGTTCTGTGGCCCCGCCTGGCTTTGAGAACCTCATCTGCAGAGAGTTCAGCTCCACGAGTGCTCGCAGTAATTAATAACATTATGTTCTGTAATTACCTTCTATGTGTCCCCCAATGGCCCAAGGGAACAGGACTGCAGCTAATGGGAGTAATGCTTCAGGTTTACAGAGCAGCCACAGTGACCAAGAGTCTAAAACTGACCCAATTATGTTACTGCTTTGAGAGGGAAAAAAAAAAAAGACTGCACACATGATCCTCTTGGTTCTATATTAAAAACTATCCAGATAGATATAGAAACAGGTGTGTTCCAAGTGTGTGCATTTATATTGTAGCGTGTGTGTGAGAGCGGTAATTAAAATGTACTGCCATGGCTCTGAGACCCAGATAAAGTTCCTCTGGAGAAAGATGCTTAACCCATCAGTTCCTCTCCCCACCGCATTTGTCCCCCCCCCCTCCATCTTAATAAAAGGGACACAGATAGCCGTGGGAGTTTGCTTTCCTCCGAGTCTCATCATTAGTGCAGCAGTTCAGCCAAGCAAGACAATATGGAAACCAAAAGCCTCCTTGTCACCTTTTTTGTTTCCAATTGAACAGATCATATTGTCTTTCGGTACATTTTTACGATCATTAAGAGAGTGATGCATGGTGCTAATATAATGTGAGGAAGCCATTCGGAAACCTTTTTTGAGCACCAAAAACAAGATAATGTCAAAGCATATCACCATTCCTTTATGTTAAATATTTCTAATCAGCGTTAATCACACCGGTGTTTACGGCACGTCATCATCTTGGAGATTGTAACCGGTTTCAAAAGGTTAAATTAATCAATTTTCCCAATGTTAAATTAATTAGGCATTTGAACTTTTCTTAGAACAATTGCATAATGAGAAATATTTTTTTTTTGCAAAAGAAAGAGAACATTCTAGAACTTATAACAGGAGAGAAACAACTTGCTCTCCACCCAAGTGAAGATAACCATTGACCGGAGCTGCATTATGGATGTCACATACAATTAACCCCAAGAAAAGTGCTCGGCTATTGGGATCTTTTTGTCAGATTAAGGGAGAGCTGAGGCGGGCTCCAGCAGGGATACAGCGAGGGCAAAGGTGGTCCGTCTTTGTTCGAAACTTAATGTATTTGAACCCTTTGGCTGGTATGTTAACTCCATAGGGCCTTTTTTAAAAATTAATTTGCGAGGACAGAGTAACACCAAAACACACAGTATGTTACATTCGTATACTGTGAGGCTGCACTGCTAAGGGTTAATAGTGTACTGAACGTAAACTAAAATTGGATAAATGAGCTTCCAAAAGAAAATTAAGTATATTAAGCATTCAGTCAGCATGTTAAATCATTACACCATATCTGCCCTACCAGATATTCTGCATAAATAGTGTTCACAGTTCCGTTCATTAGTGGGCTTATGTTCCATTTGATTTACTGCTAATGGTCTAGCAGAGGAAACCACGGCTCCTTATGACATTGCCAGGGATGGTAATGATAGAACCTCACTTGATCTTTCCATATTTGTTGGGATGTTTACAGACGGAGCGATGGCGGCGCCGCGGACCACCCGGGCTGAAACGAGACGGATGAAAATTGATGATGCCTCTGAACCGTAAGGCAACTCCAAGGAAACAAAAATGGAGCCTTGCAAGCATGCACAACAACAAGTACGATATTAAGGGCTTCCACGTGCTCTAGCCTCTTTGTGTGTGTGCGCTGCCCTTGGTGAGGTTTTTTTGTTTATACAAGGACCCTAACTGAGGTGATCGCCCTCAACAACAACCCTGAATGAATAAAATGATGTCCGGGATACAAGCTCATTAGAAAAGGGCAGTTTTTGCATGTCTCATCTAACCTTGGTCAGGCTGGATCCAATTAAGCTTTGAATCTAGGTAATATGTACTGCATTTACTGTAGTAGTTAGAAAAGCCTATTTTTTTAAAGGTTAAGTACTGCAATATAACTTAACACTGCATTTACCTTGAAAGAATAACCAATCCAGATCATGTTGTTGTTCATATGTTGGTTAAACTGTTCAGGATTCTAGGACATGTAATTAAACAATACATAACAATAGTAATGTTGTGTTAATGCTCTGTTAATATTCATATTAATGTGATAAATATGATTCATTAATTAAGATTAATATTGGTTATATGATCACATTTTCAAGTTTTGGATAATATCCCAGCAGCAGTATTTTGCACAAGTCGTAGTTTGCTAATAGTTTATTTAGGTAAACCGGAAAAAAAATGTATTGCAATAATCAAGCCTAGATGAGAAAAATGCATAAGCCATGGAAAGAATGGGCATAATCTGGGCAATGCTTTTTTTAAAATGGAAGTATGCAGTCTTAGTAATATTGTTGACATGTTCATCAAAAGAGAGATCAAATAGGACACCGAGATTTGTGAAATTGTGGAACCAGTTTTTTCAGCATTTAAAAGAAGGAAGTTTGATGACATCCATTGTTTGCTTTCTGATATGCATTCTTCCAGTTTCACCAGTCCAAGTCTGGAGAGTATAGTGTTAGATTGACTGACTGACCAACCTCTACATAATCCCCACTAGTAGTGAGGAATAAGAATGTTGAAAAAGATCAAATCATACCTTTTCACCTGCTGTGATACAACATTAATTCCTTTCCTCCTTTGGCAAACAACCTCACAGAAGCTACATTTAGATCTCAAAAAAATAATGTGCTAAATTATAGTTGTTGTTTTTGTTTTTTTAATGGGCAGCAGCATCACACACCTGCAGGACCATCGGAAAGGTGGCATTATTCATCAGCCGTCAAGTGTGTATACGGTACCAGATGTTTCACTGATTCCTGACACTCGGTAACCTCCTTCACTCCCACTCAACACCAAACACAACTCTTGCCACCTACACTACTCCTGTCTTGTTTGAACACTAGCCAACGAGCACACACAAAGCTTTTCAGCGGGCTCCCTCAGTAATCGTATGCATATTTGGTCTGTGTGGGTACACCAGCATTGAGGAACTGAAGGTGACAGTGACACCGCTGGCTCACAGAGACACAAATACATGCACTGTATTATCTAGTTCAAGCATATTCAACAGAGGGGAGGAAGTTGAAATGAGGAACCTTGGTTTTGGGCAGCTGGTACACAGGTGCATCCATTTTGTATCATCAGACTGGGGGCAGGGATTGCTTGGCAGCGGTCAGCCTCACACTGTGAGGTTATTTTGCCTTGGAAATGAATCAAATATGTAGTACTCTGATCGTTCTCTTAAATGTGGTGCGCATTTAGTGGAGAAAACGCCTTGAGGTGCCATCTGCACCTGGTGTCTATCCAGAATGTGTTCTGATCAAAATCAAAGTAAACCTAAATGACTTTAATAAAGAACATACACAAATAAGTTGCATGAATATTGCAAGTGAAGACAAATTGATTTAAACTAGCAATTAAAGCTTTAGTAAGAGCAAAAAAAATGCTATGTTACTTAGAATTTAAAGCTATCCTGTGGAGTTGTATTCCACTTTCGCTCTATGGAGCACTTTTTTATAAGTGGTTGCCATTTTGTTCCATGCCTGCACATGACGATGCATGTGCATGTGCATGCGGGTAACGCGATACACGCTATTCTGCTGATCAACAGGTGGCAGTAATATGCAAAGAAACACACCAATGAGCCAACAAAGTCAGGAAAGAAGACGACTGCTAGCAAGCAATCCTGGATGTAAACAATGCAGGTTTCAAAATGTTCCCAAAAATCGACTTTGCAAATATATTTGTATTGAGGAGTGTATTGAATACCGAGGCCTTGTCACGGCCGTCGGCGTTCGGTAACACTGCACGAGGGCACCTGTTATCGCTGGTATGAACCGCACCGGGCGTTTAATCATCCAGGTGACCGCTGTTCTGTCCCGTGCGTCACGTAACAATCAGCTGTTGGTTTGCGTCCCATGTTCACAAAGTGTAATTTTTACGGTACAAACGTAGTAGTTTTAAGCCCACACATATAGCTCTTTCCTAAACCTAACTATATTTGTTCTGATGCTGAAAAAAAGTGACAAAGTGGCGGTATGTGACGAGTCGGGATGAGAGCGGGTGGGCGCCTTTCAGTTTACACTTTTAATACTCACATGTTTGATACCCAGTAATATTTAGGTTTACAGTTTTTTCTTATATGCATAACAATTACAGAGAAGCAGTCATTGTCAATGAACATCTTGGATATCAGGCTCCCTTTATCAATGCTAATTGAATATGTATAAAAAAGAATACAATGCAAGTAAAACAAAATATAAATTTGTGGTAGATTGATTGCAAATTAATAAACTGCATGTGATGTAGTAAATGTATATGCATAATGAGAAGTATATGTAAACAGTTTGTAAAACAGTAAGTAAAAGTATATAAAGGTAAAGTGACAATATAATCTAAAGTGACAGGTGTCAAGCCATTAGCTCAAGAGCTCAAGAGTTCAAAGTCTTATGGCCTGTGGTATGAAGCTGGCCCTGAGCCTGGTGGTGCGGTACCGTCTGCCGGATGGCAGCAGGCAGAACAGTTTGTGGTTTGGGTGATTGGGGTCCCTGATAATCCTGATGGCCTTCTTCCTGCACCGCTTGGTGTAGAGGTCCTACGGTACATGGACGTCAGCTCCGCCCTGGTGATGTGATGAGCAGTTTTCACCACCTTCTGTACAGTTGAGGGCGGTGCAACTACCATACCAGGCTGTAATGCAGCTGGTCAGGATACTCTCAGTGGTGCACTTAATAAGCATAAGGTGTGCAATTCACATTTCTAGTATAGCCTATTTAAACGTTTTCTGAATCTGCTCTATTGATATACAGAATATGATTTTACATGACAAATGTTGCCAGAAGAATGAAATATTCAGATGAAGGTTGGATATGTGTAAATAATGAAATTATTATTGGAGCAAATTTTGTTTTTAAGCTTTTGGGAATTATCTATAGTAATAAAGTAATAATAATGGTCCAAAATTAAGTAAAATTGTATAGCTTTAGGACAAAAACCTTCAGATTTTCTTGGGGGAGGAGCCCCAAACCCTAGCCCCAAATTTATACCGATTCTTTGCCTGTGATGTTTGTGGGTTTTTAACTGTAATTACTGATCTTCTTGTGTTGCCACTGTGCACACAGGCACTTGGTTCAATAACCTTACTTTGTCTTATTGTTTACATATTGTCTTATAATGATGACTTTCATATTCTGTTTACTTATTAGGAAGGCACTCTACGTCATATTAAGGCGCCCCTGCATATAGAGCACACAGTATTCTGCATTAAGATAGTCATGTCATGCAGAATATGCATTACAGTTTCATGAAGAGCACACACCACAAGTGTAGAAAACCTTCTGCTATTATGCACATTTTGCAGAAAGACAACATTTCTCACCATGTTACTAATGATGTACCCCAAAACATATCACACACTCAAACCAAAACTAATGGGCCATTCAACAAATGAATCAACAAAGTGACAAGTGACTGGGGATCAATGTAACTGACGTTTGAGCACTAATTGCTAATAATTGTGTAACAATTCAAGCGATGGATCAAAAAGTCCATTCGTATCAATTCATCAAATCATTCCTCGTTGATCATCCTGTTTGTCTGACTTCACCGTGAGCTGTTAGAATAAATTGTTTAAGGGGTGGTGGAGCTAAACCATGCAGTATTTAGTGGTATAAATTAGTCAGTAGGCTGTATACGTTTTATTTTTTTATAAAATTGCAATAGTGGTATGAGTTTGTTTTGTTGTCCAGTGCATTAAGAGTTTGTTTAAAGGCTAATCTCTGGCCCAGCAAACTGCAAAATAAATCACTTTAACTGAATCATACTGTATACTGTATACTGTATACTGCATACTGCGTTCCTCAGTAGACAATTTTGAACACAGCCAGGCACTCCTTGGCTGGCCTCGCCTGTGCAGAGAGCAAAGGAAACAAGAAATTGGGGATTTAAACGTGTTGTTTACCTGATCATATCTGCTCTCGTGATTTTTGTTCCTGTTGTGCAAGATAAAAAATATATATCTCCATTCATGAGAATTTAGTCTCAGTGAGGTTTTACAATATATATGGTCTGACCTTGACATATTATCTGTCTAAGTTTCTTGTTTTCAAAGTTTTGGTGGCGAGATAAAAAATATTTCGCCACCTCTGCTCAGTGTTGTCCCTTGTGTTTTCTTGCTCTAACACTAGCTGACTGATAAACGACCACAGCGGAGCCATCAGAGCTGGATGATACAGGCTGAGCTGTTGCTGGGTGGACTTTAATGGCTGTGCTGTGGACATTAAGGAGAAAGCATCCCTACATCAGTGGCTACATTCTCTGATCCTCTTGGTAATGGCTCCTTTTCAGCGCAACACAAAAGATGCATTTTTATATATTGTAAAAGCAAAATTACATTGTCAAAGCAATACGGCATAATTCTGCATTTAGCAATCCTCCTAGCTCCTATAGCTTGAATGTTCATGGGGGAAAAGAAAAGGATGCTGGAGAGTGAAAAATGATGTTGGCATTATCAAGAAGAACCACCCATCAGATCTCAGAGGAGTGAGCTGGAAATTCTGTGATCCTGAACCATTTCTCTCATTGCTGCCAGCATCCTTTGTACGGGTGTGGCTGTGATCTTTACTTGTGCCAAGACAGAGTTTTTCACCACCTTGTTGCTGGTCTCCAATCATATCCCCTACAGCATATTCATGTTGAATTCACTTCCTATAGAGTGTTAGCGTGCTGTACATCTTTAAGTGTCTTTCACGTTAATTAGTATTATTTTAAACTAACTTTACATTTAGGTATTTGAAATGTTTAAGGTAACTTCGGTATTTTTTCAACCTGGACCCTATTTTCCCATGTTTTTGTGTCTAACTATCTAAATAGCGACAACAATTTCTGAAATTGATCCAGTATTGAGCTGCTCATGGGCTGCAATATGGAGCTATTGGGGCAAGCTGGCACCATCATTTACATCCACTAAAAGTGCTTGTTTTTTTTATGGAGGACAGAACCTTCCAAAATCAAAAATAAATGAATAAATAAATAAATAAATGACTTGATAAATGTAGCAAAAATAATGTTAAAAATAAATGTAGCTGTAGCGCCGCCACCCCATATAAAGGGCGGTTGAGGTGGTTTGACACTGGAAAACTTAAAAAAAGGGATGTTGAAGAACCAGGCTGATAAACAGGAGTAGTGCAAAAAAGTGGCATTTATTAACAAAAAGTTTACTGAAACAAAGGGCAAAAATGAAACCCAGGAAATTCAAACTGAAACTGAATCTAAAGAACACCAAACAAAAGAAAGCTGCAGCCTCACAGCAAGCTGTTAACTCTTCTCACCCCCTTACTCCAGTGAATGGGATTTTATCTTCTCAGCCTCACGTAACTGGAACTTAACACCTGCCCAAGTAGAGGGTGAGCTTAACCGAGCAAGCATCCAAATTCACACAGAATAATGAACAGACGATTAATACAAGATCTGCTGACATCTCAATATATCTATGGGCACCCACGCATACCAATAAGCACACCAAACATTATAGAATGTAATTTACTGTAGAACTATCCTACCTATCTCACCCTACATCTTAACAGTGACCAGCCCCTCCCTGCTCAGAGGACATAATGAGACAAACCTGTCTGCACTTTCCTTGATTGGGCTGCTGAGCAGCTGATCTACCCAACCATCCCAGGCAGAACAACAAAATCCTATGAAGCCATAAAACAAACTAAAGAAGCTTGAGTCATTTATACACACTACTTGACAATGTATCAAATAAACTGAAATATTGGACTGAAATCAACAATAAAGCAGACGCAAAACACTGTTTATTATGGGGAACAGGGCCCAGTGAAAAGGGAGAAAGGCAACATTTTCACAGTAGCCATTAATGAATTGATAAAATGTGACATAAATTGATATTTCTGTTTTATTAATTCCCTTTTTATTTACCCTTCTGTTTAATTTTCCCTTTTATTTATTTATGCATTTATTTTTTGTATTTAAACAGAAATATCAGTTTATGTCACATTTATCAAGAAGATTGCTGGAAGACAACGGTGGAATAGTGGAATAAATCCATGGTGGAAACGTGAGTGCCAGTCGGGCAGAGTTTATTGTGTTGTTGTACAGAAAGCTTAGTGTTATATAAAAGATTTCCAATGTTATGGCTGTATATTAAAATTATTTTAACAATGCGGATCAGGTGTTTGAATTCAAGCCAGAGTATAGGGATATTCAGATTTCAGAACAAGACTTGACATGACTCTTTGAGCGGGACTTGGACACAATAACAGACCATATCAAGCGAAAAGATTTTTCAAATCTTAACATATTTTGAAAATGTGAGAGACCCCACACATGACCACATGTTATGATACATTGAACAGTTTTGTTTGAACAGTTTTGTTTGATTGTGAAACAACAAAATGGGAAAATAGAGTCCAGGTTGAAAAAAATATCAGTTACCCTTTAAGTTGTAACTTTCCGTGAAACAGTACACATACAAGTGCTGCAAACGATAAAGAACCTTTGAATGTTTGAACACAGGCAGGAAAGACAGTGAGAATCAAGGAATATCACAGACAGGAACAACGTTAAAACAGATCCTTATTGAATCTAACAGTTGCTACAAGATGAAAGTTGTCATAAATTCGCTTTACCGCATCTTTGCTTTTCTTTTCATATCCCCAAGGCGGTATCATGACCAAACACCTGCAGCCCTTAAAAAAAAAAAAAAGCAGTGAAAATGAGAGAGGGTCTGCAACTTCAAAAGGGACGAGGGATTTGTGTCAAGGAGTCTCATAATGAAACGGTGTTATCCTTGCTCCAGGCACATATCTGTGAACTTTCTTATCAGGAATACAGCGCACAGCTCAGAAAAAAAAACAGGCTGTTAGAGGATCCTGACAGGCAATAAGTGAAAGTCAATGTATATCATTTACAGAACAGTTTAACAGTTGATCGATTCCATTGATAATTCCTTGTCTTCTTTAATTATGCTATATTTTGATGTATAATGTGTTATATTCTCATACTTTATTCACAAGATATATTCAAATGATGAATTCAGTATGTCTTTATATGAACACTGTTAAAGATAATGTTTATTTCTGTCATTATAATTACAAGGTAATAATGACCCATTTCATCAAACAGTTACTGGAAAAAAGTCATCAGTAATAATGTCAGAAATTCATAAAGTAATCTCTTTTTACTTCCTTTTCCTCTAAGCCGGACCCATAAGGCACAGCCTCCAACATCATGACAACGTGCTATTACTGGCTGTCTGGGATCCAAAATGGGATTTTATCAACAATGCTGTGTCGACAAGCCAGCAACAAAGGTAACCATGCTGGAATCCGACTTTGCGATTACAGTACCCACAGTAAATGGTATGCATCTCAATCACTAGACACTGCCAGCTGACTTGCATTGTGTTTCCAATGCTTATCTTTGGACGAGTGCATTGAGTGGCTCAAAAATATGGATGATCATTTTACCCAGAATAAAAGAAAAAAAAAATATTAAATTATATTACTCAGGAAAATCAGGCCACAATTAAATGTTGAAAAGAAAAGGGACACTGTACAATAACTTGGGTATTGCAATGACTGCAATCCAAATAAAAAGCAGCTGGTATAACTACATTTAGCTTAATTCCCACTGGACTCCTTCACAACTAAAACATATTCCCATGAGGGACTTATTTGTAAGGGTAAGCCTTTAAGCCACATTTTTGCATCAAAGTAACACCTTCAATAGAAATGTAATCACACAATGGACAGTACATTTCTACACAGCCACTGGAGCAAACTGGACTTTGACTTTGCTAACAGCCCAAATGTTAAATGACAAATGGGCAAAAAGGAAATGGGGAAATGGAAAACCAAAAAGATAACTTTATCTTCAATATTTAATTTTTTTCCCCCTTCCTATATGTTTTTTTTGTCATTGCACATTTCAATTGTAGCTTTTACATTTAGTCATTACATTTTAGCATATTAATATGTTCTTTTTTTCCCATTTCAGGATTCTAAAATTTCACAATATATGACACAATAAATGTCATTTAAATATCCAATTTTCTTTTTCTGTTTCCTTTTTAATATTATATATGGCCTGATTATCCAGAGTATATAACATAAAATTAGCTCAATTGTCATTTTATTAAAAAAACAAACAAATACATTTTGCCTATTAATTTTAATTCTGTGTAAAAAAATACCCCCATAGAAAAAATGCTAGCTAGCTAGTTACATCTTCAGCTTACTTGCTACTGCATTTACTTGGACACTAGCTTTCTTGCTAGCGAGTTAGCTCACTAGCTAAGTTTTTTTTTTTATACAATATTTACTTTTGGAAAAGCTCCAGTATTGGTACAGATAGTTTAGGCCTTGGTTTCGGAAACACAGCCACCTTTTTAATTTACATCCACTATTCTAATCATAAAATAAAAACTGTTTAGACAACACATTCTAACTTCCAACTTGTATATATATATATATATAACATATACTGCTGCTTGGTCAGTGGCTGTCGGCATCAGAGACCGTCGCACAGGGACCTCTCTTGCGTTAGTTTTGGACAGACAAGGGATGGCTTGTCAATTTATGCTTATTACATGCATAGTATCCTTTCAAAACAAACTTCTGTTTTCATAGGAATTTAGGTTTAGGCAACACAACCACTTAGTTAGGGTTAGACAACGGTCGTGGTTGACGTTAACTTCACTGACAACGTTACTTTTTAGTTTCACACGTGACATGAACACCGGCCTCCTGGTTGAAAGTCTTATGTTTTCACGACCCATCCACCACACCTCCTGCACACCCTTAGCGGACTCTCACGCTATTGATACTACGCCACATCCTCCGACTGTCTATTAACGCCACAGGTGGGTTTACGTTGGAGTTAGTTGAAAGCCTGATTCGTCACATAATGTTGCAAAAGGGTACCTCCATACGTCGGTTTCCACTGCCGAGGGGCATTTATTAAAATGCGGTATTTGACGAGTTGGGAGTGAGAACGGGTTGGCTGAGAATAGGTCTGGCTTACAAACCATATGGCTATCACCACAAGCCTCGTAGGAGTACATCACATGACAAGTCCAGTCATGTGACTACAGTATGTCTGAGTCAACCCTGTTCCCATGTAGACCCAAAGAAACACTCATTAGGGACAAACAGGAAACTGTTCTAATCATCACCATATCTCACGCTTTCACACTTTTTTTGTCACACTGTGTTCAATTCCATATCAGTTTTAACACACACTCTTCAATTTAAATGAACTTCCAAGCTGAGCAGAGCTTGGCCTATAAATGAAGGCTGAAGTATGTGACAGCATTGTGTGCCATTTGACAGGAACACTTGCCGCCTGGACAGTGTCATACCCACACTTCCTGTAAGAGGGACTCATTAATCCTAGCAGTCAATGGCAACTTCTCACATGGGAAGGTGAGGACTCATGCGACTGTCTTTATGGACTTGTTAAAGCTGCCATGCATGACTCTCACCACCATACAGTATGTCTCATTACCGGCGCTGAAATCCTGTCCGCACCAAAGATGCTCCCGGGCCCAGAGGTGAGGGTGCTGATGAGGAGGAAAAAAAACAAAACAAAGCGCCTTGCCCTGCTGACACCAGACAAACTGACATCAGATGGAGCCTCGTGTTCCGCCTCGGGGGCCTGCTGGGCCGAACAGCTGTCAGTCGAGCCGAGGACAGTGCGAGGGGGAGTCCCAGGTTTACCGACAAAGACGTGAACAAACAACAAACAATCAGAGCCGCCACTGCTTCTGATGCTTGTTCATTTTCAAACTTAGCAGAGAAAATTTAGCAGTCGAAACATCTGCTATGTTTACATCCACGTAATATTTGTTTAGCGATAAGCCTCGAAGCTTCTGAATGAATTCGGTATTTCCTTGCGTTTAGAATATACTGATAAAGATGTTGTATTTTTAAAACTTGCCAAAGGCTTCCTTTAGATGGGAGGCACTAATTCAACTAGTAGTTGGTATTCAGCTTGTGTCCTGTGTTACCAATAAACAGTTGGTGGTACAGGTGACGATGCCCATGAAGCGGCTGTGAGAGGGTCATTTGGGAGCTGCCAAAGAAACTACGACGAACAGGAAGGTCTATAAATTCACTTGCAATGGCTATTCACGCAATCAAGACAGGTCCATGAATATCTTTTGGGGATGTAATACATTCAGAACATTTAATAGTTTTCTTTCATCCCTTTCTCGCTCTCTCTTCTTGTATCTTTTCAATAGGTTTGAGTTTAGCAATTTCGGGGATATGGAGAGGATGAAATATAGGTTTTGGTTTTCCTGCCCATCCTCTCTCTCTCTCTCTCTCTCTCTCTCTTTCGGGAAGCAGTTACGTGCCAAGCTCTGGGTGCATTTCTCAATCTTTATGACTCAAACATTAGATTAAGTTTTTTTTTTTTTATTCCACTGATTTAGCAAGTGCAATTGCATTATTTATCATAATAAACATTATAAATCTAATTATCTTAACTCAACTGCATATGCATACAATATATGTTCAACCATGCTTATTACTCGCAATACTGAAAGTAACACAGCGCAGCTGTTTCCCAGTCAGAGCATGTGTGCTTGCCTCCAGCAATCCAGCAGAATGCGGGTGGAAACAAACGCATTTTCTATACTTAAGAGTTGGTGTTTTTCTGTTATTTGTGCTACAATTGAGGTCAATTTTCTAAGCCTTTCAAAATGACTCATGTGCATGTTTTTTGCTGCCTATATGGTAAAGGTATTGTTTGGTTGAGTCTCTGTCTACACATATACATACTTTAACGGATATTTTCCCTTCTCTTTAAGAAAAAAAAAAAAGTCAGTCCACACGACCTTTGTTTTACAAAATATCTCTGTCCACACTCGAACGCAAAAACAACTCCAAACACTCGCCGTAATATTTACATGTCACCACAAGTGAGATCACAAGTTAAAGGTCAAGGAATTTTGTTATCACCCTTCTCACTCCCTTTTCTTCGGCTTCATTACAGTCAGTTGGATAACTGTTATTGTTGGTGAGGGGCTGGGATTCCTGGTTGAACTGCATGACTGTCATCACTCTGCTGGGAGGTCGTTCAGGTTTCCACAGCCCTTCTGAGTGCTCCAAACCTTGCCTACAATTGCCCGAAAGCACATTCAATCACTATTCGGCCTCATGTGATTGTGAATGTAAATGCAATTAGATTAGGATACAAAGTAACCAGAGTTTTTAGAAATCTGCACCTTAGAACGCGTTTTCAAAAATATCCATTTTTATGACCCAAAACTGTGCTTGCGTGTGGACGAGAGGCAAAAACATGGAGGAAAATATCCGTATACATGTAGACAGGGCCTTAGTCAACTAAAACACTTGGTTGAAGATAAGAATATGTTGTCGTCATGGTTAAAGTTGATGTCATGTCATTTTTTTCTGCTTTGGCATTTAAAATAAACTTTACGATTTGTTTGAACAAACATGGTGAGGTGACTGTGGACACAAACAGGTAAAATGGGACATAGATAGAGATATGATGGGTTTAACCCAAGCAGCAACCTCTGGTGCCGAAAAATGAAGCCAATGGGGAAGTGCCAAGAACGTGCTCTTCAAATGGCCACTTGAGGCTGGCTCCAAAAGTGAGTCAATCCCAATTGACTCCCATGTTAAAATGCCCAACTTTACAGCAGGAATAAATATTTTTAGTTTACAGTCTGGTACAAAAAAAACGGTTTTGGTCTCTATAACTAATATCATGAGCCACCCTATGAGGGAAACTCTCATTTCTCAGCTCCTTCTTCACCACAGCGGTTCGGTCCAACGCACTGCATCACTGCTGATGCCGCACCAAGCCGCATGTCCATCTCCCGCTCCATTTTACCCTCACTCATGAACAATGGCAACGTATTATAACTCAAACATGATATGAATGCAACATTAACCATAACCTCTTCAACAAAACTAGAGGAAAAAAATAAACTCTACGGTATATGCAGGTTTTGGTCTGGCTATTGAAAGAAAATGACCGGTGTGCTTACTGTGCACTGGTGCACACCAGAGACCAAAAAAAAAAAAAGTGAGAGAAAAACTGCTATGGCTGTGATTTCCCCTTTGAAATGTTCTGCTATGTTGAATGTCAGCCTGCCTGCTTTGATTGATTATGTTGCCTTTTACCAGACTGTCCCAATGTCCCATCACTACCCGGAGGAGGGCATGCATTGAAATACGACGAGCTCGGGTGGTCCGCGACATCCAGGGATTGTCACTTTGGCTCTGTTGTTTCTGTCCTAATCGCCGTACGCCACTGTTAGCATAATGATGGTTTGCATCTGCTCTTTTCCCTTCCTCCCCGCCCGCCTCCCCTGCAGACAGACACATGTTTATACAAGGTCTACCCGCTGAGATCAGACACGCTGAACACTGCGTGGAGAATCTCCCTCAAGACCTCCATCCACCACCCTCGGGATCACGCACAGGATGCCTCTGAACTTTTCCACAGTGCACCCACACTCAAGCTGTGGAATCTCTGATGACTCAGTCCTTTGCCTGCGTGCACACCTCTCTATTGGAGCCGACCTCAGGAGGCTGTGTTGCCCTAATAGTTACTCAGCAGGTAGCGTGCAGAGGGCAATATTCTCTTCTGCCATTTCTCTTCCTGAGGCGGATTTGTTTGGAATTAGAAATTTACTCAAGGTGGATGTGGTGGAGCCCAAGAGTATTTTGCCCCTTTCAAGGTCAGCACACCAGTTACATTTAATTACATATATATATGACGAACTGCTAAGTTCAGTGCTTCCCCACGACTACATCAATTCCTCCCATTGATTGTGCTGCAGCCCATGAATAATTCTACATTGTTTGCCAGGAGTGTTGTTGTGGGTTCAATACTATACAGAGGATAGCACTCGAAGAGTATGAGAAAATACACAATGGCGAGGTGCACCATGGGTAGCTAATTATAGGCCCAAGGCAGACAGTTAAAGGTACTTATAGTCATAACAGCACAACAGAGCAAATCATGATGCCTGCTGGACCATTCCCTCCGCTTGCCCCAAACAATTTGATTAGTTGAAGCATCACAAAACTTTTTTTTTTTTTTGTATTTGATCTCAACTTGCCTATAGGTATCCCCATGGCTTCTTATTCTAGTGAGTGATTAGTAAATTAGTGGTAAATTAGGGAGGGTCTAAACAACTTATTAGGCCACATTAAAATGAATAAGGAGCATTTACATTTTGCACATGAATAGAGATAACAGCCCAATGAAGCCAAACCGAATTCAAAAAGTAATTTTATCACTTTTATCAGATTAACATTCTATAAATGTTTCATGAAGGAGATGAAATGAAAGCGCGGTCCGTGAAGGCTTTCTATCTTTTGTGGAGACCATTGAAAGCGCTTTTCCAATAAGGAGAGGTCAATGAAAGTGCATAACAATATCTATTGAGGTTAGCGACAGACTTTGGCAATCGCACCCCGTGGATGTGAAGCGTTTCATTAAGCGTAGGCCGACATGAAGATGAAAGATAGAACAGGATCCCCCCTGAGTCTAGATGCTGTCTAGACATCAACCTTCAAGAGTGGAACTAGGAGGCGGAGGCTGTAACCTCTCTGTTGAGCGTCCTGGAACAACCTGGAGGCAGCACTGTGTAGCGATACTAAATGTACAGAAAATGCTAGTTAAAAAATATTGTACTATAATAATAATATTTTCAACATGGGGGGGGGGGACATATTAAGCGGGGGGTCTGGGGCTCCTCCCCCAGGAAATTTTGAGCGTCAAACAGTGTTAATTTCGTTAACGAAAGCTATGATGAAATATGTTCATCACCGACCTTTTTTCCCATGACTAAGACGAGACGATGACGAGACGGCACCGCCGGCATTAAACACTTATGGTGACAATATCAAACATGTAATATCGTTGACGAAAAAAGACTAAAATGTAGTTTAAAAAATACAAACTTTACCAAAACCTCTCTTTTTATGCCCCAAACTGCATGTGATTATCATGTCTGTAAAGGAGAGACTCGTGGGTACCCATAGAACCCATTTTCATTCACATATCGTGAGGTCGGAGGTCATTTTATAACCTCCTTCCTGACGATCTAGTATGACACGGTTGGAACCAATGGATTCTTAGCTATAGCTTTAAATACGGAGTCCGCTACAACCTCCAAAAAGATTGATTGTGTTAATGCATTTAATAATTAGTGGCACTAAAACAAATTTGTATTAATGCATTATTATTGCCTTAACTTTGACATCTGTAATGTTTATATATATATGTTTATATCTACACTACAAGCACGAGAATGCATACCTATGTACTTGTGCGACAACATATTCCTCTCGATGTTTTCATGCTATTCCACTGATTGACAGTTGGTGGTTGCAATGTGCCAACGAATGCCGAAAAAGAAGATTGTGCAGGCGATGTAAACATGGGTTCAAAACAACATAGTCAAATAAACTTTGCAGTTGTTTTATGAGGAAGGACAACCATTCTGGGCTAAATGTGTTTGTTTACTTTAAAATCCCACTACTGTAAGTTCCACCCACTAATGTACACAACACTGTATTTTGTTTACATTACAACATATATAACTAGCAATACTTAAGCTAGTTTACTTTAACTCCTGCCTTTTCTTTCCCCCTGTTTCTTGTGAATAATTTAATCATCCCTCTATTGAAACTAATGGCCTTTTCATTATGCATGTATATTTATTCAATTATTAATCTTTTTATTGCCTGAGGCAGCCGTGTAGGTCCTGGAGGGATGCTTCCCACAATTTCACCTGATGGAGACTGTCCTGTCTGTCATGCCGTGTTTCAGAGCCTCCAATTTAATTCAGACCTACTTTAAGCATCAGCCAACCTCTATCTTGCAGAACTGTCCTCCAGAGAGGAAGGTAATGGCTTAGGTCAGGCTCTATCTAAGCATGCATACAGAGTGCACATATACAAGCAACCTCAGCACATAATGGTTGCTGTTTTGCCTGGCAATTATGTCTTCTGGGATCAAATACGTCATTGTAAATGACAATACTTTGGAGAAAAGAATATATATTGCAGGAAAAAAATAAAAACATATATATCTGCTGCCAATTCCATATGCCAAAGCTCTCAGAGGAAATCAAATGGGAGCCACAGGTTATTGAAATAGAGTTCAGCCAGTGTGATGTGGCACGGTAATATACTGTATAATATCATGCATGCAATGAGAACAACAAAGGTCATGCAGCTTGCAAATAAGTTCAAGTTCCACACTCTATTGTGTCTCCATTCCTGTACAATATAATCAGGACATGGATGCACGTGTACTGCACTTTCCACATTGAGCTTCCTCTCAAAAGTTGTCATTTTTGCACAAGTATAAAGAATGTGTTTCTCCATTCTATTTCACACATGCTTTACACCCTAACGGAGCCCTATGGATTCCATACAGGCTAATCTTTACACATCCACTCGCTCACAATTTGCATATAAGTGGTAAGCCAATCAAGATAAGCCTATGATAAGCCTTTTCATACTATCGTCAGTATCTATAAAAGTGGCGCTGCTGACTTGAGTCTCCATCCTCTTTTCTTCTTCTTTCAGGTCTCTATATAATGACGATGAAATAAATTCTTGGGTGAATGTAACTAGTGCAGTCGTGTCCTTCGGTATCTCTGGCTTGTTCGTGCTTATCTGAAACTTTTCAACAACTATGAAAGAAACAAGAAATTCTTTCAGTGATTAAGCTCCGCTTCATGTACTTGGAAACCGCCAGTTGTGCAACAGATATACGCTGGATACAGGACCTAAAAGGAGAAACGGCACATTTTCAAACAGAGCAACTATTAAAGTAATACAGATAAACACCACCAGCACACCTCTAACACGCCATCAAGGTAAACAACACCTATTACTGTTGGATGGAAAACCACTCATGCTGTTCTTGCATCCACAAATCTGATTATAGTTGCCGCTGGCATGGCACAGCCTTTTGCAAAAAAAATGATTTTATTGACCTTTTGCAGATCTGCTGCATCTTTGATATTTGCAAATATGTTTGAAGGTGTGCCGTCTTATAGGCTGGTTCTGAGAGAATGCCGGAGTCTTTCATTTCATACATATAGCCATGGTCATATGTACAGTCATTCTGAACAGTAGATCCTAGCTTTGGATGAGAAGTGATCTTGGAAAAGGTGGGTGACCATTCGTGGGAGAATTGGAGCGCAGAGCGGATTTTTAAAAAAGTTGGAGCGTCGCCTTATCTGCCGCTCCGATATCGCTCTGGTACCTACCGCTCACATGAGTTCGAAGCATGCCTGAGCCTGACCTGACAGAATGTCATTAACATAGATAAAGATAAAGATCAGGCTACACTAATATTATACTATTTGAATTAGATTCCAGTGGTGGCTGCGTATGATTGTTTCTTACTTGTGTAATCAAAATATTTCCACTAATTCTAGAGAGTTATAAAGTCCAAAAGTTGAAATCTATGGAATATAGATCGATGCAATCATTTCCAAAATCCACAACATTTTTTCTAAGGAAATATTCTGCTTCAGTCCATATTTGTTGCCGTTTAGCCTTTCAAAAACATTTTCACTGCGGTCAAAGAAACTGTTCTCTCCCAATAATAATAAACCAGTTCTAAATAAGATAAAATAAACTATTTTCCAACCAAGAATTGGGATTCAACCTCAGATAAACACCCATTTGCCATGGTTTTAACCAAAGTTATTTTAGATGTATCGATTCTGGGGCGGCTGTGGCTCAGAGGTAGAGCGGGACGTCCACCAATTGGAAGGTTGGTGGTTCAATCCCTGGCTCCTCCAGTCCACATGTCAAAGTGTCCTGGAGCAAGATACTTAACCCCAAATTGCTCCTGTGTGAATTAGATGAGATCCTGATGAGCAGGTGACACCTTGTATGGCAGCCTCTGCCATCAGTGTGAATGAGTGAATGCTGACATGCAGTGTAAAGCGGTTTGAGTGGTCGGAAGACTAGAAAGATGCTATATAAATGCAAGTCCATTTAATGTTATAACCTCAAAGGTAATCCCTCATAATGACAATGCATGGAGAACCGCGTGTGACAGCTGATGTAGCCCTATGTTTCTGGCAATGGAGTCACTTATTTTCAGCGATATATAGATAGAGTCGGGGGAGGAAGCAGAGTTAGAGGGAGGGATTGAAGGAAGCTGACAGCGCAGCCTGAGGCAAAGAGGATGTCAAGCTAGGTCAGCAGCTCCAGTTGTGGATACAGACTGCTGAATGGAGGAGTCAGGGATCTCCTGGTGTTCACACGGAGGAGGACGATAAATCTCCTACGAAGCCTGATTTCTTTCCCCCATTGGAGAACCCCACTGGAGAACCACTGATGCTGGAATATGGGTGGGATGGCTTTGCGTAGTGTTTATCGTGCATAGACAGCCAGGCTCAGTCTGAGAGAGGCAGATACAGACTCTGGGGCAGGGACATTGTAACTAAAAGGACCTGCCTGTTGGGGAACTTTGGAGCTGGACAGCCTCAGGTATGGGGACAGGTCCATGCCCAGGTTCAGAATGAGAGACAGATTGACGGTTAATCTCAGATAGAGACAGAGTCATGCATAGCTCAAGAGAAGTAGAAAAAAAGATAGATGTAATCATTTTCAAGGAAATATTCAGCTTCAAATCATATTTGTTGGCATTAAGCCTTTCAAAAACAACATTTTCACTGTGCATTTTTCACTTTTTGTTAGGGTGATGTCATCATAAAATAGGACAGACATTAAAAGCTTCATTCGAAAACGAGAAGCTTTAAATGACTCTCACCTACAGACAGACTGTAGCTTAGAGTCAGAAAGAGTTTCACTTAAAAAGGTGCAAATGTACGAGGATTTGACAAGTGTACCAAAGCCAAGATAGTGTCATGCTTCTTTTGATAGATCCAGGTCCTCTGTTGGAAGATTTCACTAATTATGAACATGCTACCTGATCTTTATATAATTATTTGCTGCGCTTCCCTCACTATACTGCAGATGGAATGCACATAGCGTAACCCTCTATTGTATGATGGCTACAGGTATCTAATTAACTGAACAGAAAGGGCGATAGTCATTACACAAGCATATATGAATATAATCAGAATAAATAAATAAATAATTTCATGTGCCTTTAGACTATTTAAAAATGCACATCAACCCGAATAGCTACTTTGGCATGTAAATGTTTATTATAAATGCAACATTGGTTTTGGGAGGTGCTATACAAATAGCAGTAGTAGCATTAACAGCAGCATTAGCAGTAGTTATGTTCCCTTTCTTTCTCTCTGTCTCTCCTCCTGCCCGTTGGCAGCTGGATATGGCCTCTGTTGATAATTAATCAAGACAAGCTCTGGCACGGGCACAGGAGTGTGTTCTGTGAGGGGTGCAGTGTGTAGTGACCCATCGACTAATAAGGTCCCTTGAGGTGAAACTGCATCAAAGCGTCAGAAGCTTGAATTTGAAATCTCGCACTCGTCTCCAACTTCCCCCTGGGAGGAAGTATAAAGACTAAAGACTTGCGTGCATATGATTTCATGCACATAATTTATTCATTTTATCTAATGTATCCGTCAGTCTATCTTCTTGGCTGGATGTCTATCCTGTGTCATGGTATCTGACAGAGTGACGCTATGGGGATGAGAGATAAGCTGACAATGGGTACAGGTTGGCTCTCAATATACCAACACTATTTTAAAAGTTATTTAAAAAGCGAATGAACCCTCAATCACATATTTGAAATTAGGGCTGTATTTACATACATGCCCACTTTATGCTACTCCCATGCAGTTTTGACGCAAGTCATAGTCAAGTCAGCACACTGACAGCTGTTGTTGCCTGTTGGGCTTGAGTTTAACAGGTAGTGTTTCTGGACAATATTTACCATTGTTTTGTGCTGTTAATTGATTTCCAATAAAATACATTTGCAGAAAGCAAACATATTTGCCCACTCATATGTTGATGAGAGTATTACATACTTGACAAATCTCCCATTAAGGTACATTTTGAATGGATAAAAATGTGATTATTTTGCAATTAATCGCTATTAACTATGGACAATCATGCGATTAATCACGATTAAATATTTTAATCTATTGCCTATTTGAAATAAATCATTACATAAATACGGAAACAACATTCTGTAACTGTGCAAGATTGCTCAAAAACAAACAAACTACTTGATCCTACCATACTGGTGCAGAGGTGGACTCCATGGTGCTTTTCGATGATATGAAATCCAAGCCCTCATGATAACCTTTATTTTTTTATACAAATGCCTTAAAAACAAATCAGTGACTACTGCTTTCCTTTCTGAGGAAGTACTCTCTCCAGCGGAACCAGTATTTTATGGTCCCCACTGCAATGCATTTCATTGTGTTCCGTCATCTAAGGATAAAACTTTCATCTTTCCTTGGGTGCATATCATGCCAGAAAACTAAACATAAAGTAGTTGTGTTTTGGCTTCAAACAAAGCGTTTAAAAGATCTGTCACACTGCAAACATGGGGGCAACATTTGGAACGATCAATGATATGAATGTGGCACAGTACTGTGAATGTGTGTAGTTTAGCCTTGAAATTCATAAAAGTGTCACATATCCATACCAGCCCTATATGGTTGATCTCTGCTCTGACCACATAAACCGGCCTTGAGATCTTTTCCAGCTGGGTCTGTGTAGCTGTATAATATGCATGTACTGTAGTATCAACCTATACTCAAACTGTCTGAGCTAAAGAGGTTCTAGGATTTGAAAGAAACTATAAAAGCTAGTTACGTGTTTCAGTGCCAAGTAATGGTTACTATTCATGAGGTTTGGCAGACAAAAAAAAAAATCAGAGACAGTTGTCCCACTGAGACAACTTCTTTCTTCTCCGATAAAAAGTAACCTTTCTGTAGAAATAAAAGTCTCACCCATGAATGTCTTTAAAAATGTAAATAGGCAGGAAGTCATTTCATTGTTAACCTTTTCAAGATTTTGACACAGAGCAATACATCATGGTTCTGTACTGAGTGAGAACTAAGGTGATTTTACAATAACTAATGTGGCCTTTCACTGACAAACTAAACAAGACTAAGAGACTACAGCTATGCTAGAGGGTCTGAGAGGCTGTATCTAGACACAGCCCAGTCCCCAGTAAAAAAAAATAAATTGTCATTGTATGTCTCTGCAAACCACGGATAAGTTGAATGCCAACTTTTTTTTTTTAACATTCAGTTAGAGCAAGTGACGTAGTGCAACGAGCGGGCCTTATTGATAGTTATAAAAAGCACAACAAGCAAGAAAGTCGACTAAGGGCGGAAGGGGTGGTCGTTCAATCAAACAAACACAGGACTTCAACCCAAGAGACCACTGTTTGTGTTTCTGTTTGTGAAACCAAAACTAAACGTTGACTTTACTTGTTGGCTGTCAATCGATTAAAATATTTAATCGTGATTAATCACATGATTGTCCACGATTAATCAGGATAAATCATAAATTAATGGCACATTTTTTATCTTTTCAAAATGTACCAAGTATTTAATACTCTTATCAACATGGGAGTAGGCAAATATGCTTGCTTTATGCAAATGTATGTATATATTTACTATTATAAATCAATTAACGGCACAAACAATGACAAATAGTGTCCGGAAACCATCACATGTTCTGCATTTAGCATAAAAAATATGCTTAAATCATAACATGGTAAATTCTAGCCCAACAGGCAACAACAGCTTTCAGTGTGTCAGTGTGCTGACTTGACTATGACTTGCCCTAAACTGCATGGGATTAGCATAAAGTGGGCCTGTCTGTAAAAGGGAGACTTGTGGCTACCCATAGAACCCATTTTCATTCACACATCTTGAGGTCAAAGGTCAAGGAACCCCTTTAAAAATGGCCATGACACTTTTTCTTTGCCAAAATGTAGTGCAAGTTTGGAGCGTTATTTAGCCTCATTCGTGACAAGCTTGGCTAACATGGTTGGTACCTATGAATTCCTTAGGTTTTTGTAGTTTAATTTGGTACCAGTATCAGAAATTAGTGGCGTTAAAATAAATTTGCGTTAACACATTATTATCACGTTAACTTTGACGGCCCTACTTGTTACGTTTCGTTGTTATGTTTGTTACGTATTGTTCGTAAGAAAGTCTGCTAAGGGTGGTTGTTATTCATTTACACTAGTTATGTTGTTACGGTTGTTACGTTATTATTTGAACACAAACCATGATGTTTGTTGTCATGACTGACAGACCAACAATGCTATTCATAGCAATGCTAAAGACACACAGATGACCAAACAAATCAATCTCTAGCTAATAAATAGTTATCATGGCGGACTGCAGGGACATGTGACCCCAGTAACCTGACATCAGCTTCATAAATCACAATCCTCCGTGTCTGGGTTTCAGTGTCACACCCATTCAGGAATCCATTTTGATTTCCACCCCAGCAGCAGGGAATAAATCAATACATACACTCACACTTATTGTGTAGAAGGGCATCAGTTGCTGGCTCATAAATCTGCCATAACTTTGCATTAGTTTTCCCACCATTGGCGGGGTAAGTTCAGGATAAAGAAGCGGATCCTCACACTTCTTCACTCAAACATCCTTTACCCTTGTGCTGCTGGCTCTTTGATGTGTGCGGAGCAGCTGTTTACCAAGCCAATTGTGCAAAACCACAAACCCCAGCACGGCATCCACTGACACCACCGCAGACTTTGATTTCGCTTTTGCTCTCTTTCTTCTCCGTCACATGGTAGACTCTGTCACAGCAAATTTCTGTCTTAAAATAGGTCTTTGAAGATCTGAACAGGAAAACACAACATGAAAATCTGATGAACGGATGGAATGGTTGATGATTTATGCATAGTTCGGATTGTTAATATGGATGATATAGTTTGATTTTGAAACAAGAAAGAAAATGTCTTTCTGTGTCTGTCCATGTGTCTTTGCAACAATTTCAAAATGAGATATGAAAGGAAAAAAAAAAAAAAATGTTCACCATGAGCATTCAACAAGGACTTTTTTACTTTTCACGGATCATTTCACAAACATATTAGCCTGACAATTATTAATACTAATTGTCCAACAGGCAATCCCAACATTTCCCCCAAAATGTTCTTGTAAATAATCTTCTCATTCTCCTCGTTCACTAATATAAATCCCCAAAAAATATCAACTCATTTTTGGATTTCAATAGTTCTATTTAACATCCTGCTGTAATCAACATATCCTCATGCAACAGTTCTTATAATATCTTACGAAAAGGTATTACTTATTTTTCTTGTGTTCTCCTATGAATGTCAAGCAACACGTGCCAATTTTCGCACATTGCTTGCACACAGTCTTTCAAAATAAACTTCCGTCTTCACAAGAAACAAATTGGTTAGGATTAGGCAACAAAACTACTTACGAAAAGTTATTCATCATTTTCTGTGTGATCCCCTACGAATGTCAAGCCACTTGTGTCATTTTTTGCATGTCGCATGCATACATTCTTTACAAAATAAACTTCTGTCTTTACATGAAACGACTTGGTTAAAATAATTATGGAAGAGGTGTAACTTAAGTTTTGTGACAAATAATTCAATGTTGACTTCTGGTTACAAACACCAGTCTCCTGGGTGAAAGTCTGTTGTATTTTTCATCCACCCATCCTCTGCGACCTCCTTCCTATGTGGCGTTTGTAGCTCTTTATACTTCCTGGTTCACGATTATGTGGATTAAATATGCATTGATTTTGTGGGATATATACAAATTACAGTGCATTACTTTTCGTAGGTATAGCTACGACCGGTGTATGAGAATAGCCTGCAATAGAGAAGTTCAAACCAACCACAAAGTAATTTCCTGACCTTCAAAAGATGGGAAATATTGGACATGGCAGAGGAAAAGTTTTAGGGCAGTCATTAAAACAACAAGACTCCTCGGGAGAATATGGGCAAGGAGAGGCTATCCACAGTACAGATTAGATTTTGCCGCTCTGAGCTTCTATGGGGGATGAACCGCAGACACAAATCTTAGCATATGTTGGCTTGTGGGCACAAGGGAACAGCAGACTCCCGCCTTCATCCTGGGAGAGGCAGGAAAGAGAAGTCACCTTGATTAAATTAGTTGTACATGAAAATGGGGTTATGCCTATTGGGAGTACGTGACAGGGGTTTATAAACCTTGCCTTTCACAACCCTCCAAGAATGACTTTTTAATTTCCCTTTTTCGTATCAAGTTATATTTCTCCCTCTGCCTTTTGTCCCACAAGGGCTTTATGTGTCAGGGTCAATGTAGAATTCTCATTTGGCTACTGTCCCCTCCACTCATTCACAATGTGAGATTCTATTAGCATCTTCCAAAACAGATCCTCCCTGGGTTTTTCACCCCCTCCCTCTCCCTTTCTCATTGCATCTATATAGCCTACCTCTCGCACACAATTGTGCTTTTTGTCCACCTGCTATTGTATGATATTGCATCGGCCCATTGAAGCCACAAGGAAATGCTGTATTCGCCAAAAGCCTTATTCAAATTTGAAATAAATCAATCCATCCTAGTCAGATGTCATGTTCGCGTAACCCAACCTAAGTGATTTATTCATTTTTCAAACAAATTGAAATGATTACAGATGGGGGAATTCTTAAGTGTGACCAAATTACACCCTGGCAGTATAATAGATGAATTGCAGCTATGGAAAACAGAGGAAAGGCTTTTTTTTCCTGTCATCTGTTCAAACTGATGGTAAGTGCTCTCGCATCCCAGCTGTAGCAGACATTTTTTCGAACCATTTTGGTCTTCTCTTGCACTCAGGCTAACATGGCTACCAATGCTACTACGGTAAAACGTTATACCATATAGCCATCACTTATTATATATTATTATTATTATGGTCAATTGATAGTAATTAATAGTTATTTCACGGTTAACAAACAATGAAATGGTAATTAACAATGTTTACTAATTATTAGTGATGCTATAATTTATGTTATTTTATCATTTGTTTGTGTAATAGGAAATAATTAGTTTATAAATTACATATTGTCATAGCTGATAAGAGACATTAACAATTACATTCTTATTACATTAGTATTCATTATCAGTTCATTGTTGCAAACATTATCACATTTTATATACTATATTACATCCCCATTAGAGCGCAAACTTTTAAAGGATAGTCTCACATTATAATGATAGTTGAAATATCAAAGTCAGATAACTAAGAAGTTATACTTCTGCACACTAGTTGAAGTGCACATACAGTGCAAGTGTGTGTATATGGAGAGTAGAGGGCACTGCTGGCCATGATATAACTAGATCTTCTTCTGAATTTCACCATGTTGGACATTATGAGTAAAACCTCAACCAGTCCAAACCACCCTACCCAGTTTCTATCAATGATTTCCCTGAAGCAGAAAAGACAAACAGTTTGACCTTGTCTGTTGTACGCGATCAGGACTAGGAAGCTCAAAAATTCTTGGCAATTGGGTTCCCTGGAATTTAATCATCGCCCAGATAAACTGCAAATATTTCACCAATCAGCAACCAGGCAAATATTTCGTAGGTCACTCAAATGCCACCGGGTGAAATAAGTTTGCGTGTCATTAATTCTGTATTTTGTAAGATTTGACATTCGTTTTACAGCACTGGTGTGAACAATGTGGATGTTAAAGGGAACATTTAATGCTGATTCCCAGGCTCATACTTGTTATAGAATGTGTTTACATGCTTTAATGTTCAAAAAACACATTATTTTTCTCATACTGTCTGTAAAAAATATGGTGCACCTTTGCAAAGGTAGTTTTCTAATGAGCTTGCATGTGACATACAGTAGGAAGGGGAGCCAAATCTGAATGGCTTGTTGAATCACATGTTTTCTTATTTAGGCAGCCAACAAAAACCTGACTGGGTTGTCTTACTTCACAGTTTGTGGGTTGGTAGACACTCCAGATACCCAAATGTATGTGCACAAGCACTTAATAAGTGAGTTTTCATGATGTGTTCTTGTTAAGGCCTTTATGGGTACCCACAAGTCTCCCCTTTACCGACATGCCCACTTTATGATAATTACATGCAGTTTGGGGCAAAGACCATGCCATTTTTTTGAATGCAGTATAAATGTGTTATTTTTCGCCTATTCGAAAAATGATGTGTTTGAATATTTCTACATATTGGGGTCCCAAAACAGCCTTGGAATTACATACATTTGATATGAATGGAAATCTGAGACTCTTGTGGATCCAATGCTCCCAATTGTATTCATGTGTGATGATGTTAATCCCCATAGTAACCTTTTTATTGTAGTGAGACCATTTCTTAAAAAAAAATTGACCTCACTGTATAAAATGAAATCTTGTGACCTCTAGGATAATTACATCCTCATGAAACTGAAACTTCACAGCTGCATCTCACATATATCTTCAGGTTCCCAGCTTTCAGATGATGTGCACCAAGTTATATGTGACATCTACTGTTGACCTGCTATCTCCACGTAATACCCCCCTAAAAAAAAATAAAAACAGATCTATTGTAGATCTCAGAGGGTAAAATAAACCCCAAATACCATCAACAGTGGAAAATAGTGCAGAAGATTAGAATACATTCATTTCAATTGTGCTAATCGTTTTGTAATTTAGTGCAAACAAAACAAATCTCCATAGTACTTCCTCATTTCATTTACACTGTAAAAACTCTATGAACACCAGTCTGTCAAGTACTATTTAATAATCTTAATTTCTCACTTTATTAAACATGTCAACAAGTCTCCTTCAGTAACGGTCACATTGAAATGAGTTCTCACTGTGTGTACTCACATATTTCATGTTTGCAAGAGCACACTATGCTGCATTCTCCCAAAACAGAATATTCAGAAATGAAAAGGAAAGTACTTTCCTGTGTTGGCACACTGTAGACTGGGCTCACCACTGAGGCCGACGCCTGGGGGAACTTAATTTTCCCTCTCTGTACTGAGACATTCGACATTCAGTGCTCTTCTTCTTCTCCTCTATCTGAATTGGAAAATAATTGCAGTTCTTACACCAGAACTTTCTGACTTAAGAATAATTTTTTCGACATTCGTGTTCCGTTTAGTTTTTTATTCATCTTCTTTTTCGGCGTTATCTTTATTTGTTCTTTTTTTTCTCATTTGTGGTTCTTCTTTCTTTGTCTCTTTCACTGTCCTTTCTCCTGCTTCACTTTTATGTCTCTATTCCCTTTATTTCTTCTGGCCAGTTCCAATGTCCGTTTTTACAGACCTGTTAAGCTCAGGACTGTTCCACTGTGAAATCAGCAAATGTTTGAGGGCTCTGATTGACGTTGAGCCAGATACTGTATGTTAATTTGGTCCAACAGAATTACGCTCCTTTTCCTTTATTGAACTGCAGATAAATGCAGGCCATGTTTAAAAGCCATTTGATCAACTAAGAAAGGCCCATGTTATTGAAGTATCGAAGATTTTCATTTAAATAAATGTCTGTTGAGTCGCTATCTATCGACGAATGACGTAAGACAATAGTGATGAGCCTATGGCCCACTGATGAAAGTATTGCAATATTGATATATTTGTAGTATTCAGAACTGGGAGTCTGCGACAACATTTACCGGAAAAAAAGTTGTATTAAGTTAATGCTATTGCAAACTTAATGTGTCCTCCTACTGCAGCTTCCTTAAAAGCATTTAATTGGTGAAACACACTAAAATAAGTTTTTCTGCCGTCCCTGTCCACAGCACTGAATTGCTTGCTCTGGTGTCAGTAATTCTGTCTGTTTCTAGATGCTGAGTCAATGGCGACCGTCATACAACCCCACTTCAAAACACCCAAACTATCCCTTTAACATGCATATTGTGGAATGTATGTTAAAAATTAAAGCAAATAATAATAATAATATCTGACACTGACTTGCAGAGCCATCAGCAAATCTTTCTTTTTCTTTAATAATGTTTTTATTGTGGTTTTCCAACTATAACAAACATTACACATTAATGAAATGGTCAGTGTTGGCAGCAAATACAGTATACCATCAAATGATTATGCAATGATAATGCATGTAAATAAAAGAAATAAATAAATAAAAAAAAACATTGAATTCAAATTTATTTTCTTGCAGAGAGTGTGGTGGATTTATACATTCAAAAGGTCGACTACATTTAGTAACAAGACAGATTTCCAGCCTTTTATTTAATGTAATATTTATAGGGATGGCATGCCCATATGTCCACATATCCACAATGCTCACTTCGCAATGTCCTCTTTATCACAGTAGCAAGCTAGTGGTCTGGTTTACTTGAGTGAGCGGTGGTGAAAACACAGAGAGAGTGTGTCTGAGATTAAGTTTGGTTTTCTCCTCTCCTCCTCCTCCTCTGGGGAGACTGGGGAGGTATTCATTTTTGTTGATGTGCATTGTGTTGCTGTGTAGTGTACAATACTTGTTTTTTTTCCCTCTCTTGCACATTTGTCAGGCAAGCAGAAATGCTTGCTTTCAGTAGGTGGAAGTGCTAAGGAATTTACACCCAGGAAAAAAAATACACGCCCACCTCTCAAGCTGGGCTGGTCTTTGGAGATTTTTTTTCCTGCTGCGTTCTGGCACTGTTGGACGAAGTCTAGTCAAAAAACCACCAGCACAGATTTGTGCATGCAGATAATAAGTGGCAAATATTTCCAATTAATTCAACTTATGGACTGATTTGCCTTTGCAAGAGAATGTGATTCATCAGACCAGGCCACCTTCTTCCATTGCTCCGTGGTCCAGACGTACCCATTGTAGGCACTTTTGGCGGTGGACACGGGTCGGCATGGGCACCCTGACCGGTCTGCGGCTACGCAGCCCCATACGCAACAAACTGCGATGCACTGTGTGTTGTGTCACCTTTCTATCGGAACCAGCATTAACTTTTTCAGCAATTTGAGCTACAGTAGCTCTTCTATTAGATCGGTCAACACGGGCCAGCCTTCGCTCCCCACGTGCATCAATGAGCCTTGGCCGCCCATTACCCTGTTGCCGGATCAACGGTTTTCCTTCCTTGGACCACTTTTGGTAGGTCCTGACCACTGCAGACAGGGAACATCCCACAAGAGCTGCACTTTTGGAGATGCTCTGACCCAGTCGTCTAGCCATCACAATTTGGCCCTTGTCAAAGTCGCAACACATCCTTACGCTTGCCCATTTTTTCTGCTTCTAACACATTAACTTCAAGGACAAAATGTTCACTTGCTGCCTAATATATCCCACCCACTGCCAGGTGCCATTGTAACAGAATATACCGTGTTATTCACTTCACCTGTCAGTGGTCATAATGTTATGGCTGATCAGTGTATATCCACATACATACATACATACATACATATACACATACACACATACATACACACATACAGTATATACAGTTACATACACATATAAATACATATATACATATACACATACACATACAGTACACATATACACATGTGTACATACCTAGACATATATAAACATATAGGTATACTTTTCAACACGCACACAGATATACATGGGCCCGTTTTTTTTCGTCACAGTAGGAAAAGCACAGGTGTTTCTAATAACATTAACGATGGCTCTGTTCTATTCTAGTGTCCAATTAAATTATTTTATTGTGTACACCTGTGCTTTTCCCACTGCGACATGTAAAACTGTTTTCTGTGAACACACGTGTGTGTGTCAGGCACTGTTATTAGAAGCACTATTATCTTATTATGATATGCACATAAAATAACTGCCAAATATCTAACTACAAAGCAAGGAATCTCCATCTGTTTTTCTATGTGTCCTTCACATATCTCGAGAACCGCTCATCCAATCTACTTCACGCTTGGCAGGTGCATTGCTCATGACCCAGGGTATGCAGTGTTGAAGGTGGTGCAATTTGGCCAGATGGTGGCGCTATGAACAATGAAATTTACATTTTGGCCGGTAACTTTTGAACCGTAACTCTCAGAAACAAAATTATTGTTTTTCCTGGATTCTGTGGGCCCAGCCGAATATACCCATAGAATGCATCTAGATTGATTTTCCACAATTTTTGCATTGTGTCCATATCAGATTTTTTGATACTGCTGCTACAAATTTTGAGCAATCGTCACCAAATTTGGTACAAAACATCTCTCTAAACACATTTTTGCTATAGATGGCCCTCAAAGTTAGCTCTATTGCTATGGGCAGGGCTTATATTACAAAGAAGTCATGAACGCTTTGTGTTTTTGCAACCACATTTGTTGGACATGTGTAGATTTGATATCCAAGAAAACATTTTTAAATTTGGTGCCATTTGGCTAATAGGTGGCACTGTTTCAGCATCATCCCACTATAAAGAAAGGAGTCTCTGCGACTCTCCTTCGCATATCTCGAGAACCGTTCATCCAATAAACTTCACACTTGGCAGGTACAAGCAGCCATACCGCGGTTCTCCACATTGCTGCAAGCAAAACTTTTGGAGGCCAAGAAATCAGGCTGTTCCGGATGGGCACGGGCACTGCACTAGTAATCATTGCACTAGTAATTTAAAATGACCGAAGAGACAACAAATAAACATATGTAGATAAATAATGTGGCTTCTTTCTTTGTATTTGTACATTAGTCCTCAATTGTTTTTCCATTTTAGAATGAAGAAAGAATTGAGGACTTGCTTGCCGCAGCCAATATATGAACAGACCTCGGCGAACGTGATTCTTTAGGCCCTTTAAAATCCCCTGATAGGCGAAGGCATTAACACAAACTGAGAACACAAAGGCCACAGCCTCCTGTATTATCTCCCTCTCACAGAGAGAGGACGCAGGACATTAATCACTGCAAAGTCACACCTCAACACTTGCAAACACACACACACACACACACACACACTGGTGCTTTACAGCAAGGGCTGATTCAGTCAAACACACTGTATATAACCACGGTCTTGGTCACTATTAGTATTTGTTCAATTGATTTGACCTTCTTGACAGAACATTATAACCCAAAGCTCTAATGGCTGCTAGTTAAAAATACTAAATTAATATTTCCATGCCTGCGTAATTACTAATGAAACAAGGACAAAGGGCGAGGGCAAAGTCATCAACTCCAGAGGGGAAACCCAATGCATGCATTTCAGCTTTCATTATTATTAAGACTTCATATATTTCCAAATTTGTCAATACAAAAAAAAAATGTGTCACACAGATACATGTCTTCTCTTTGAAAGACAAAAACAAAGGCGTGCTGCATTGTAAAGACGGGTGTGCTAATATGTGGTGGCCATGCACTATTTAAAGAGTATTTCACATAGTAGACGTATGCCTCTTTCATAATTTATTAAGATTTTACATAATGACACTATTTCATGTTTAATGCAGTGGAGACAGTTTTTCTTCTCGTTCTTATACTCTGCAGCCGCCGTTTTTCCTGTCACAGATCAACCGAGTGATTCTTCTCCGAACGAACCACTTATTGTGCGAAATAACTCAACAATGGAGAGCGGGCGCAGGGGGTTCCTTGAGATGCATTCACTAAAAAAACCCAGTGTAATTATACAGGCAGACTGCTGACTTTAGGTAAAATGATGAGAAATGAGCTCCCGATGAAGACCTTGCCTGGGGCGGCACGGTGAATTTATGTCCTCTTCCAGTCCCCCAACTCCCCGGTAGTTCGAGAGAACAGAGGGAAAACAGGAAGAGGAGGAGAGTCGAGGGGGAGGGAGAAAAAGGACAACGCATTAGATTTTAATAAGGAGTTGTCGCAGCAGATAGCCTGGCCCTATATCAGCCATGCAGAAGCTTTTGGGAGATCTGCCAACGGGCCCTGAACACAGCTCTGCTCTACTGGGGCTCCCTCAGGACTCGTAGTCACAAAATAAAACTTCATGGCTGGGCTGTACTGTCCTGTACAGCCAAAGCAAACACTTTATCTCCGTGCCGACCCTGTCCAACTCATCCGTCATAATACCACGTGACCCCTGATCCTCG
>CAKAKR010057854.1:0-11530 GCA_916700685.1 Adelosebastes latens | reverse complement strand
ACCTTTGAATGACACACTTAGGAACAAAAGACAGCTTACAAAAGTGCAGTAAGTTCAAACAAACAAACAAACAAAACAACCCCTGAAAGAACACATTAAATAACAAATACACAAGATGCATCAAATGTTTAGTAATGAATGGTAATAGTACATGTTTGGCCGCATTATGACAAAGAGTGCACTGGTGTGTACCATAATAATCCTTTCTTATGAATACTAGCAGTGTGATAGCTGACATCCGGACCACCAGGGGAACTCCATGCTCTCTTAATCCATGTGCAAATTTGCTGACTGTCACAGATCAAAAAGGGTTGGATCACCCAAATGACAAATATAGTTTCTCAGTTATAGTGGTATCTAGCCATGTACTAGCCTATAGATAGTTTTATTTTTCCAGGTTTTGAGACATCTGTTTCTGAGATTTCTGCCTCCACCCCAAACTTGAGCATAGTTAAGTGTTTTTTTTTAAATTATTATTGGAACTACTTTCTACTAAAAGAATAGTTCCTAAGCATAAAGACTGGAAGCAGAGGGAAACAGCTAGCCGGGCTCTGTCCAGAGTTAACGCCTCTAAAGCTCACTGATTAACACGTTATATCTCATTTTGTTTAATCTGTTCTTCAAGAAGCAGTTCGGTAAACACGTCCGCCGTCGTGTCTTCCCAAAGAAGGAATGTGTCGTACAGTTTTATTGTTTAGCACCTGGCTGATAAGGGCACAAGGTTTGTCTATGTTTCATTTCTTACTATAATTGTTAAGAGGGTGACTTTAAACTGTAGTTTCATCGTATTTTGCTTCGTTAAAAAGAGTGAAAAACTGTGTGTGTGTGTGTGTGTGTGTGTGTGTGTGTGTGTGTAAGCCAGCAAAGACACCATGCTGGCTCTACCTTAAAGGAGGACTAATACGTTTATTTAAAGTTACATACAGTAGGCTTATCTGTAGCACTCTATCAGAGCTCGTCATTTGTGTATATATATATATATATATATAAAGAGAGACTGAACTTGTGTAGTCTGAACCCGGCATTAGAGGTCTTGGTACTTTTAAACTTTGAACAGCGTCAGGCTAGATGTTTCCCTCTTAAAGACTGACATGGACCTTTATCTCACTCTCCGAGAGAAATCATGTAATTCCCCAAAAATATTGAACTATTCCTCTGACATAAAATTCCACAGCATGAATAATTCTTATAATATTTCAGTTAGAGACATGAACATACCGATAAAATCACAATCGATCACATTTTGACAGTTGTGGGTGTACTTTGTGTTCATGTACCATGGAAGACTTTTAGTACATGTCCTCCTACCTGTACATACATATCAGTATATATAGTTACAGCCCCATCCCATAAAAGTTAATTATCATTAGCAGGCCTACATTTTCATGAAAAATACAGATTTCATTCCATTATCCTGCTCTCCCCACATTCTTCCGTTGTATTGCGGTCTCTTTCTATTTTGCAGTCTTGCCTCGTTGTATCTGCACTCCCCTCCATCCTCGCCCATCTCCTCCATTTATGTTCTGCTCTCTTCTTTTCAGCCTCACTTCTCGATTGTCTCTGGCTCCTCTCTTGTACCACCCCTCTGCTTATACCGCACTGACATCCTCACCTCTCAGTTTCCTCCCAAGCATGTTTATTTCTCTCTCTCTGTGGCTCCGAGAGGGAGTGCAGCATTGCAACACAGATGCAGGTGTCAGCAAAGCAGGTGCTGTTTTCTCTCAGCTTCCTGAGCATGCATGGTCAGCACTGTAGACCGTAGAGGTAGCTGTCTGTGATGCTGATCCAGATCCATACCCCCACATAGTACTCCAACGCCTCCCTGCTTTCCTTGTGCTACCTAACTCTGTAGCTTCTACAGCTAGTGCCTAATTACTGCACTTCTCACCAACCTCTCTTCCAGCTTTTCTGCTCAGTCTTGTAGAAGAGCAATTGTTTGTAGCAGATCTTTCAGACATTAGATTTTAGCAACACTGAAAATGATGATTTATTGATGAAGACTTGAGTCAGTTTCTCCCTCAGTGAAGCTTGTGATGGACTATCATGCTTGATTTCTCCATCCAAACCTGTATGTCCATCACAAAAATATATCAGATGCTAGTGGATTTTAATGAGGCTTTGGGGAATAATGCATCTCAGTTACGCTTGGGCCAGACTGCCTGCGTGAGCAGTGCGTGACGGCGTGAGTTTGCCATTCATAATGGCCATTTCATTTCGTTATAAATGTCATTTATATTTATTTTAGACAGAAAAAAAAGGTTAAGAACCGTGTGGTAATTTGTAAATAATAGTAATAATCCCCATTTAAAACCCCATACTTCATTCATTCATGGAGCGGCCGTGCAAGTCACTGCATGTTCTACAACACTGTCCTGCAATTATTATAAACTACTTAATCTTGAACTATCATTCTCTGTGTAGATATGTTATGTAAGGGATAATGTACAGCTAGCGGGTCATCGTTGTGAAAGAATCCCCGTCAGGGCGATGTGAGACCAGCATTGCCCTGTTGGGGATTCTTTCACAACAATGACCCGCTAGCTGTACATTATCCCGCTTATTAAACAAATAAATACTTAAAAAAATTAAAAAATATTCTCTGTCCATACTTATACGCCTGGAGACGCATATCACATGACCATTCATGTACACTGGGCATGTGTGATTTGTCTACTCTGTCTACTCTGCCAATGGTTGATTAGTTACAAAAAATACAACGGAGTACTTCCTGTAATAAAAGGTCTTGTTTGATACTTAAGATCTTCATCTATCTTTCACACACACGCACCGCTTTAAAAATGAACAGCTACAAATCAAAGTTTTACTATATTATGGGTCAAGAAATTTGGTCAACAAATGTCTCTCTTCGTTTCCCCTCGGTTCTCCCTCTAGTAGCTCTGCCGGGTGGCTGAAGTCTCTGTCAGCATTTATGCTTTGTTCCTTTACAATTTCTTTGTGAACTTCATAATAGTTGTGCAGAACAAAATACGCATAGATGACAAAAGGAAAGTCTTCTGTTTTATGTGCATCGTCCTCCTCAAAGCTGCAAAGCTTTAATAATTGCTAAATGGTGACAGTTCAATGTTTCTATATATTTAGGAATTTCAATAATATTTCCTGAAATACAATTGCTAGCACAAACCCAGGGCACTGTGGGTGTTACTGACTAATATTAGCAATTTTATTTTTCAAAAGGCACAACCACAATCGGGAGCAGCAGGCTGAAGAGAGGTGAGGACATTATTAGTAGGAGAACTGCAGTATCAGCAGGTGGAGTTTTAATGATGGCGAGCTTCAGTAATGACCAATCACATCTAATCCCCTTTGAAGGAGTAAATGCAGACCAGCCTGAAAACCCTGCTCATAGCAGTTTCTGCATGCTCTGCCACACCCTGACTACAAGACTGCAGATGGCGTAATGTCACAGCAGGGTGTGGTCCCAGGTGCAACTATTCACACCTGACCACACCCAACTGTGACGGTAGGAAGTCAGAATGCAACATGTTGAACCTTTCAAACTTATAGAGGTCAGTGCTTTCACCATATACAAGATTTAGTGTAAAGTTTCTCCTTGAAAGCAGCAGACAGTTTGAAGTTGCCAGTATACTTCTTCAGCATACATCAGTGAAATACACTTAGCGGAGGTCATTTCCAAACAGGCGTTTTACGGTGCCTTAAAATGGGGTCGGGTTTAGTGGAAATTTTATGAAAGCTCTGAGTTCACGAGCTGTGACGTGTTTGTTGACATTGTCAGAAATGGCGGAGGCCATGGAAGTTCATTTTTCAGTGCATAATAAGTGAATATATTGTAATTTTAGTCGTATATTGTTTTTTTTCGTAATTTTATAAATTGCATCTGCAAGATTTCCACAGACCGGAGGAAAACAACCAGTCAGAGCTGATCTGGAGTCTGCCGTCCAGCTTCCGTCTGTGAGAGCCACGAGTCAATCACTCACGAACTCCGACCAAATGGTCAAACTAGGCAGCGCTGATCAAATATGAATCAATAATATGTTACTGTAATGCCTATTTCTGACCTCAAATGTTTTCAGAATCTTCTTGTAGTGCACGGTTTAGCTATAAAATGAGAAAGTTTGTGACCCGGCAGCCATCTTGAGATCTGTTGAGGAAATAACAAGCACCGCCCACCAGCGGGAGCACAGGTCAAAGTCTTCTGTCACGGGCTAGATTTTTTTAAAGTCTGAAAACAGAGCCACGAGGAGGTGCAGAAGTCTAGTTTTCTCTCTTGAATCACAATATGCTGAGAGGTTATTATTGAATTTTTTGCCCAATGATGCCAAAAAGTTGTTGCCTACTGAAGCTTTAATGACCCCCATGACCTCTCCTCCAGCACAAGCTCCAGAAACTCTTCCGTATTGTGGCGTGTAATGAACACTGCACATTAGCTCTCTTACTGTCTGAAAAGCTTTTGTCTTTCTCTTGTCCTTTTCTCTATCTCCCTATGTTGTCCACAAGATGCACATTCCACTTTCTAGTCCAGTATTTATTCTCCCACTATATTATCATTTACTGAATCCCAGTTTGTCTTCAGCTCGTGTTCTCCCTGTGCCTTCGTTTTGAGAGAGTTCTGTTCGTTATATAAAAACATAAAAGGTTCTTTCCCTGCTGCCAGTAGAAAGAAAATCTGTTTTCTTTTTCCTTTTTGTTTCTGTCTGGGTCCTGCTGCTTTGCTCTGCTGCTCCCCACCCCTCCCTCCCTCCCTCTTTCCCCTCCTCCCTCCTCCCTCCCTCCCTTCCTCTGCTTTTGCTGGCTCTGCTTTCATTCGAGCCTCCTCCCCCCTCAGCTCCTCCACCCCTCCATCTTCCCTCTGGAGAATAGGGGTCATTGCACAAATGATTACTCAGACCCCTGTCGCTATGGCAATGCTGCCATGTAACGGGCGTCAGGCATGCATCGAGCACAGCAAAGACGCCGATTAGTAGGCTGGCGATGGAGAAAGCAAGCGCTGCCTTTGTGTAGCTCTGTTTTGCCTCCATTTTTTTTCAAACAGCCTGTTTTTCTGTGTGTCTCCAGCGTTGGGAGGGTGGAGGGAACGAGGGAGGGGAGCAGTGGAACAGAAAGAAGCCTGCAAACATTCTGCTCACAGCCCTCCAGCTTTGTCTCATTTTCTCGCTCTCCTTCTGTGTCTGAATGAGGACTGCTGTTGGTTTATTTCAGCAGCCGTTAAGAAACGGTTTTAATGATTCTGTTAGTGTATATCAAATCTCTTCGGAAGAGTTAGGAATCTAGAGTTAAGAGAAAATGTGTACACGTAGGACAAGATTTTCAAAATCTAATTCTTTGTGTTTTGCACAACAAACTGAATTAAAGCTGCAAGCAGCGATGATCGGGCCCTTGTACCCTCGCGCAAGTCGGGAGTTCTTTTGGGACACCCATCGATGCAGCCCTACATTTCTGTGACCATCGGACACTGCACTCGCAAGTTAGCGATATTTCCTGTGTGGATTGAGTGGCACAGGAAATGACGTATTCCAATTTTGCGCCACTTCCTGTGTCCACTATGTGGCGCTAGAGAACACGTGCTAAACATGCATTATATCGGTCTATATCAAGTGTAGATTACACAATGTAGATTTCATGTAAATCGGATGATGTTTGTCACATAACGCTGACTTCCTGTTGCCAGTAGGTTGCGCTATGACTGAGTCAATATTGCAATTTAGATGTCCTCAGGCCTGGACTGCTATGAAGTAGGTCAAACAGGAAACGGGAAGTTGTTGTAACTACACTCTACACTATTGTCCAATCTGCCCCAAATTGCTCAGGCATGAGGAGGACATTTACATGTCAATATTGAGTCATACTCAAAGCGCCACCTATTGGCAACAGGAAATGACATGTTTTATATTTAATTTACTCCTCCTAGCAGGTTGACCAGATCTACCTCAAATGTGGTGGATCTTTACCGTCGGGTGAGGGTGTGTCTGGCCTCTTCGGTCCAGCTTTTGCTGCGCTGCCGCAGGTTTCCACCCGGCGCTGCTCTGCCGCGTACACCGGCTGTGATCGCCCCGTCCTCATTAACGTTATGGTTCCCTTATAGCATTGGGTTTAAATCTGAAATATTGCCAAATAGGCGCTTTTGCTTTTCGCTTCGTAACCAAATCCTTCGCCATCATCTGTCAACTCTCTCTCGTCCCATGTGTGTGAAATATAACACCTGCTACTCTGAGCTGACTCCTTACGGAGCACATGCATTCACTTTCAGTTCGTAACGTCCGTCGTCCGACTATGTATTGATAACACGGCGCTGATACGCCAAAATGAACTAAATGGATTTTATTTCTCGAAGAAAAGCAAAACGACTGTGGGGGGCGGTGGGTACGTAAGGTAATCGGTGTGTGCCCGACCACCGTGTAATACCGGTAACACCGACTACCGTGGCAAGCCTAATTTTCAGCAGCACAGATGCTACTGAACGATTATAGAAATATTATAGGTATACTACCGGCAGCAGTATATAGGCGAAAATAAAGAATAGAATTGAGTATTAATATATATAGTCAAGAGATTATCATAGATCCAAGACGAAACTGACTGAATAGGACTGAGAGAAAAGGGCACAATTACAAATCCGTCTGCTACTTCAGCACCACGGATAGCGCCGTGGATTTATCAATACACAGCATGATTAGGCTACTGATATATCAGAGCCGTGGTCGGGTCATAGTTGAAACTGGCACAAACCTCTGTCAGATAAAGGATCAATGAGTCAGGCAGACTAGACTAACATATTCTGCCCCTGCACTCTCTCTGCCTCTAGGGGATGGTGAAGGGGATGGCACGTTAACAAAGGGCATGCATTTTGGTAATTTTGCTAACAAGAGGGATGGTATCCCCCCTCAAATCGCCTACTGGTCTTAGTGCAGCCTCACAGAACAAACAAAACAGAACAAAAAAGAGAGTGACACTAGGCCTACTCTGTATATTGGTCTTACATCCATCGGGTGGACTCAGGGGAAAATACCAATTTGCTAAAAGCCGGTAGGCTACATTACAACTCTCCTTGTTTTATCTAATGTAGCAACTTCAGGAAACAAACTAAGAGCCGCTGAGAGGCTGAGGTCGGGCCTGGTTTGCTTGTCCAACGGGCTACCAAAATGATGCAGTGAGATTCAAAAAATACGTTGAACAAAATCTGGTTTAATGAAAATGATCAACTTATTCATAACGTGCGCAACATCAGGATAATCAACAGCGATCAAAAGAAAATAGTGGTCAACAAAAAATACGGCGACCCACTCATCCTCTCTTCCCTGTTGCACCCAGGTAAACAGCTGATTATATGAACTATGAGTGCCGCCACTATCGGTGTGACCCATGGATGTATTAAAAGAACTGGCTACAGCGTTGGAGGCGGGGCCACGGTCATTCCTATGAGCGTTGCTCATTGGCGCATGAAGCCTAAATGGCTCGACTTCCGTCTGGAAAAGTACCCGGATCTTGGCGGAGTAGCGTCCGAGATGATTGGCGGAGTAGCGTCCGCTCGGTCACATGACTTGGTCACGGGGTCCCAATGTCACGGTCTGGGTTTCACTCACATGAACGGAGGAAGGTGAAATAACTCTGGATCCAGCTTTTAGTGTGTTTTACAACTTTAAAAACTTTATTTTTTAAAGGAGGACTATTTAGGTGTTCGTACTGGGAAGTTAATTCACCTCAAAAAAAATTATCCACTGAGTTACAGACGTCTCTTTCCCAATGTAAGTCTATGGGAAAAAGTATTTTTGGGCCCAATGGCATCACGTGACTGACAAGGAAGTTGCAGTAACGCCGTTTGGCCACTACGAAAGTCCGGATCGACGACCGCCACACTACCTGGGGGCTTGGTGTGACCCAAATCTCCCAATCACCACGATCACATAATAATAAATGACAATATCCCCAACACTAACGAATACCAATACCAAAAATATAAACCATCACAAACCTAATTAACATTAATACAAACATTACTCCTTTCTCCTTTCATGGCTCCTACATATAAGGTTAATGTTCTTTGTGCATTGTCTCTGTTCAAACACAACATAACTAAATCATAGATGAGGGAGATACAAAAAGTAAAATAATGAGTGTAAAACAGAGAAGTGGAGTGAGGAGGAGAGTGCAGATGATGCTCAGTGTTCCTGCAAGAATCCAAATGCACAGCAGGCTTTTTCACATTTGCTGTTTAGTTCAGCTTGGTGTATTCGTCTGTGTGTGGTTCTGTCCGCTTTGTCCCTCAAAGAGCTTTTTTTCCCTCTCCTTCTTGAGAGAGATAGAGAGTGAGGAGAGAGAGAGAGAGAGGCTGGAGCCAGCAGTCTGGAACGAGCATGACAGAATTTGAATTATAGAAGCAGCAAAGAGGAGAGGGAGCGGGGGAGGGTGTTTCAGTGTGTGTGTGTGTGTGTGTGTGTGTGTGTGTGTGTGTGTGTGTCTGTCTGTTTCTGTGTGGCAGGGAAACAGAGAGAAAGAGAATCATTTCAGCAGTGGAAGCTGTTATTTCGAAGGCACTGTTGAAAAGCAGGTTTGGAACAGTGTTTCATAGCTAAGGTTTAATTTAGAGGAGTCTTCTTCTCACTGTACAGTAGCCTAATGAGGAGTAAAGAATGTAAGATCTAAATGTATTCAGTAACATATACAATGCGACACTGATTGTATGTTTTTAAACTGTGAAACAAACCCATATATAGTCCAAATAAAAAACTAGCTAAATGCTAACCTTAGCATGCTGACATGCTTACAATTGAATTGTGGGTAACACTTCATTTCACAGATCTGCAAATTTCATGGTAATTAGGTTATAATTAGCAAGTAACCTATTATAAATTTCTTTGGAATTACTGCCAAATTACCCCAATATTTACCTCAAAATTATCAAAAAATACTTTATTATAAACATTATTTAATAAGGATATGCTAAAATAGCATATAATGGTTAAAATAGGGCCCTTAAGCTTGAGAAGTATGGAGTGTATATATATATACAGTATATGCCGTGTGTTTATAAATGCCAACCAACGACTGTTGCATATTATACCTTTAATGCAAAAATGTGTTTATTTGGAAAGCTTTAGAAGGTTTTTGTAATATATATGGAAGTTATTTTTCTGGACGTATCTCTACAATAGAGTGTAAATGTGACTGAAGTTAGCATGACATATTGTTGGCTACACTAATGAAAATAAGACAGAGGTTGAAAAATACTGGAATTTTTGGTAACACTTAATTTTACACGTTTGCAAATTTCATGGTTATTAGGTGATAATTAGCAAGTAACCTATTTGAGATTTCTTTACCTCAAAATTGATCGAATATTACCTTATCATAAACATTATTTAATAATTATATGCTAATAGTATATAATCGTTAAAGTGCGCTGCTCTTCATCATAGGTGGAAAACCAAAACTAATAGAAGACACTTCTGATCAGGCACAAATCTCACCATTGTGTGACTTATTGTCTACACAAATGTAACCAGGTAGCTAATGTAATGATTTAAGAAATTTCAAATAACTTATTTGCTAATTATTATCTATTTACCAGCAGACATGGAAATAAAGCATATCAATTAACTTTGTATTCTTTTCCTGGAAATGTATTAAATAAATTACCAGCTATTGGGGAATAGCAGAATATAATTATTAAATAGTGTTTATAATAAAGTAATTTTTGATACATTTTGAGGTAAATATTGGGGTAATTTAGCAGTAATTCCAAAGAAATTTCAAATAGGTTACTTGCTAATTATCACCTAATTACCATAAAATTTGCGGACCTGTAAAATGAAGTGTTACCGAATTGTGAATATACTGATGTTTGCTGAGTAATGTTAACCATGTTCAACATATTAGTTTAGCATGTTAGCATGCTAACATTTGCTAATTAGCACTAAACACAAAGTACTGTGAGACTGATGGGAATGCTATTCGTTTCCTGCAGGTATTTGGTCATAAAACAAAGTATTGGACAAATTGAAATGTAGAGTGTGCGTGTGGGTCCTCACTTCCCATGTGACTTAGTCTGGACCTCACCCTGGTGCATATACAGGAATGTGTGTGCGTGTGTGTGTGTGTGTTGGAAGGGATGGAACATTCCAGAGAAGGTAGACAAAAAGAGAAACAGAGAGGGACAGACATCATTGTAATGACTGCATGCAACTCGATACTCCTGCACACTGAATGTTACCCCCCCACCACCCCACCACCCAAAGGGCTTTTTCCATTACCCCAGAATGGTGCAGTCGTTTAGCTGATCCAGCCCAGCTTTTCCTTTCTTTCTTTCTCTCTTTCTTTCTTTCTTTCTTTCACTCCTCCTTCCTACCTCTCCTTTGCTATTTTTCACAGACACATTGTGCAAATGTAACCTTTTGCAAGCCCCAACTCCCCCCCACCACCACTCCCCATCCCCAGGAAGTTGGCTAGCCACTTTGCTGCCAAGAAATATGAAATACTGGCAGGCTGCCCGTTTCATCTGCAAACACACAGCGGAAAAGGGAGGGAGGATGGAAGCAGCAGGAGATGGAGAGAGAGGGAGGGAGGGAGGGAGGGAGTGAGGGAGTGGAGGTGACACAGAGGAGAAGGAAATGCTGCTGCTGTGCTTGCCACGAGGAAGAAAAAAGGAATCAAAAGCAGAGCAGAGAGAAAGAGAGCTGCAGAGAGATAAGGATGAATTTTACTTGCATGAAAAGGGGCCACATTACTGACTGAAGATAAACCATGTGGAACATTTTCTTAGCAGCAGTGAACACCACATTGCCACTGATGAGCAGAGTGAGCACGCACCAAACGTGCAACCAAATTCTGCTCTATTTCTTCTGCCATGTGTAGTGTATACATGCAATTAATAATAATAATAATAATAATACTTTATTTAGCACATTTTCAAGAAATGCAGCAAGCGTTATTATTAAAGAAAATTCAAGTATTTTTCAACCTGGGTCTTATTCTCATTAGTGTAGCCAACAATGGGGCATGCTAACTTCAGTCACATTTACACTCTATTATAGATATTAGTCCATAAAAATAACTGGTAACACTTCATTTTATAGTTCCGCAAATTTCATGGTAATTAGGTGATAATTAGCAAGTAACCTATTTGAGATTTCTTTGGAATTACTGCCAAATTACCCCAATATTAACCTCAAAATGTGTCGAAAATTACTTTATTATAAACATGATTTAATAATTGTATTCCGCTATTTCCCAATAGCTGGGTATTTATTTAATAAATGTCCAGGAAAAGAATGCAAAGTTAATTGATATGCTTTCTTTCCATGTCTGCTGATAAATAGATAATAATTAGCAAATAACTTCTTTGAAATTTCTTTAAAAACTCCCTGAATCATGACATTAGCTACCAGGTTACATTTGTGTCGACAATAAGTCACACAATGGTGAGATTTGTGCCTGATCAGAAGTGTCTTCTATTAGTTTTGGTTTTCCACCTCCGATGAAGAGCAGCGCACTTTAACGATTATATACTATTAGCATATAATTATTAAATAATGTTTATAATAAGGTAATTTTCGAT
>CAKAKR010057853.1:0-17689 GCA_916700685.1 Adelosebastes latens | reverse complement strand
TATTAATTACACCTGGGCTTTTCCTTTCTTTGACAGGTCAACATGTCTGATGTGAAAAAGGTCTATAGGCATTTGTTTATTTCTAATGCTCTCCTATACTGTATTCTAAGTAATCACAGGCAGTTATTATACATTGTCTCAATTATTCTCTTTTTTTTAATCTATTTGAACAAATGACCACTGTGTTGTTGCATTAAAGTACCTTCTTTATAGATATCAGCATTGCAGTTATTAACTTTGGCGTGTGTTACAGCTAATCAAGAGAGATAATAAAGCCAGTAATGCTTTATAGAAATGCTGGAAGTGTTTCCAGTCTGACAGGGATTCTACAGCCTGGCTGTTGTTACGGCTTCATCTCTGTGTTTGTTGTTGTGAAGTTGTGACAAATCATCACCATGTGAGTGGCACAGTTTGACACTCTCCATAACTTGTCAAGTGAGCCACGAGATTCGTGAAAGAAATGAAGTGGGAAATTACCTCCGTTGTTTGTGTCGTGCTGTACATAACCGTGACGTTAAAAAAAGAAAAAGAAACAGATGGAGGCAAAAGATAATGTTTAAAAAAAGGGACAAAATCCGTTCTATCCACTCTCACTTATCAGCACTCTGCGGAGGGTTGCTAATTCAGCCGGCACGTGGAGGCAAAACATCTTGATTAGCATCTCTTGGCGAACTCAAGGTCCTGAGCTGAGGGCTTGTTTTATAGGTAAAGTGTATACATAATTCTGTCACAACATTTTTACCACACATATGCAAGCAAAAAAAAGAAAAAAAGCCCAAAGCTCCCCAGCAAGTGTGATGATAAAATCTGTTTGACTACAGTTAAATTTCATCCTCGCTGCTTCTTTGTTGCTGCAGCTGCGCCAGCGCCGCCATTGAGACGCCGCGCTCCCGCGCAGCACCCGTATTTCTTTTCCATCAAAGCAAACGCGCCACTAACCGAGCCCTGGATTCTATATCACGGGGGTTAAGTGTGTGTGATTGGGATATAGAGCACTTAGTTTTGCAGCGGCCTTTCAATTAAAACACTAAATAAAACCAGCATCGCTAATCCTCACCATGTGGCGCCATTGAAAAGAAGAAAAAAACACTCGTGCACACAAACACACACACACACATCGGTAAATTAACTTTCACTTCCATGTGTAAATTGAGGCAGCAATTAATTTGTTGATGAAAAAGCATTCATCTTTAATTATTTCTTGTTAGGGCTGGATGTGTCAGCCTCCTCCTGCAGAATGATGCTCACTATCTGGATTTTGCAGGAAATCAGCTTAAACCAAATAGATTTAGAATTGAACACAGAAGCTTCCACTATAACAAAGTCTACCCCTTCAGTACAAGCATGGTGTCATGCTACTAAATTGCCCCCTACAGGCCAAAAGCACCACAGCACCTTTTTAGTAATAGAAAGAGTGTGACTGAATGTACTGTAACAGAGCCTGGGGGGGGGCCTCAGCCAAATCCATTTCAATGGAAATATGAATATTAATAAATAGAGCAGCAGCCTGAGACCTCCCCGTGCCCTCCCTCCCTCCTTTTGTTTGCTAACTGAGCTGTATCAGTCCCCCTAGTTTACTCTCATGTCTAATTATCCCCGCGGAACGCAATAAGAGCCGAGACGCTCTCCATTCTATTCTTTTGTTTAATTACGTCTGAAGATGAGGAAGAGGAGAGAGAAGGGAGGGCACACACTCGTCTAGAGAGGAGGGCATTTGACTTCCCAGGGCTTTCCGTTTTGCATGCAGCCCACACTCTCGGTCTGAATCAGACATTTTTTTAATCAATTTTATTGGATAATGAATATTGCCGGTGTCCTGCAGAAACCTCATATATCTGAAATTGTACTTGTGGCTTTCAAAGACATGAGAAAATCCTGAACTAAATGGTTATGGTCTGCCTTCACGGGAATATAGTGGAAAGTAAACCCACTCAGAGTCAATTTACACACCTTTATTTTTGTGAAATAGTGATTTCATTATTTTAGAAAAGCATAAATGTTTCTGACAGAGATTCACAGTATATATTATAGGTATATCAACCTGAAATAAATCATAGGAGTCTGGACTCTGGACAATATTTGTCATTGTTTTGTGTTGTTAATTGATTTCCGATAATAAATATATACATACATGTCTATAATGTTAAATCCAGCGGTACATGTCCGCCAGGTCCGGCAACTGGCCGTTCAAGCGGTGACATACCCTATTGTTGAATGCACCTGATTGGTCCCTGGTTCTCTGCTCGCCGTTTCAAACAGGAAAAAACATGGCTATGTCACCGCTGAATCTCGTTTCATTTTAGAACTAGATCGCCTAGTTTGACAGCTTTGTTCCTGAGCCGAACCGGTAACGGACTGTTCCCGCCTTTTCATTTTGAAAGAGCAACGGCCGATGAGGAAACTCCAACACTCGCCCGACCAATCGTGTAACATCATCAGTCAGTCAGTCAGTCAGTCACTCAGTGACAGACTTTTGCATTCGCGGCTGCGGTCCAGCCTGTAATGTATGAGGCCATCTGAGTTGTCTTGGCGGATTTTGGTCTGACTGTAGCTTAAAGGTTCCCTGTGGAGTTTTAGATAGATGGATAGATGGATACCTTATTTATCCCTGGGGGCATGTCACAACAGCAGTGCATACACGATGCATTTTGATGTGTAACACTGAATGTAAATACAACTTTTTGCTTTTTAGTAACTCTACAGGCCTCCTTTAAAACAAGCAGCCGCAACTTCTTCCCGGATTTGTTTTGCCCTGGGTTTATCCCTCACAGGCTATAAACAGCCTGCCCTAACTTATTGCTAGAGGTTGTATGGAGACTGAGGGCAAAGCCTGCAGTCACTACTTAGGGCTGAAAAAAAAAAGCACTACATCACTTCTGCATGATTTTTTTTTTTTTTTTTTGTGTGTGTGTGTGCCCCCACCTTTAAAACCAACCTACACCCTTGCAGTTATGTGTACAGTGACAGTGCACAGAGGGAACGGTGGTGCACTTCATGTGTATTTTTGTCGTGGAGCACCCCAGAGGGCATGCGGGGGCAGGGTGCAATTAGTGGGAATCCATTACCATACATTATCATTGGGTTAGTTAGAGGCTAGTATTCAATCACATTGGCTCCTCTCAGCCTCCCCGCCACACACAGTGCACTGTTGACCTGCAGAGAGCATGCAGGTGGCGGGAAAATAAGTTAGTCTTGACGCACGTTTTGCCTTTAACAAATACTGTGATTTGAAAATTGCAGTAGGCCATGTTGCAATTTCCTTCAGATTTGGATTAATTGTGCAGCCCTAGTGGGCGGCTCGGCCAGCGGGGCTTTTGGTCCGGTAAGCAACAAGGACGCAGTCCCTCACTGGCTTCCCACCAACAACTGCTACAATTTCTACTTCACTACACAATACAAAGCCTATACTGGTATTGATATTTGTTTAAAAAAATATGATAATGATAAATTGGCCGGTATTGAATTTCTTTACAAACCCATACCATGAATAAATTTACAGCTGAAAAATGAACTTGTCACTACTCTGACAAACGATAGAATGGCGACACTGCTTAGAAAAATATCTTTGGCATTTCTGCACTCCGATTTCTTGTCATTTATCTGCTGACATACGCCGATACGGATATATAATATCCTATGCAATAAGCTAATACTGGCGGATATATCTGATATATCGGACTGGCCAGCTTAACGGTCAGACTCTACTAGGAATGTTTAGAGTTTGAATATGTAGTAAAGGCTTGCTTGATCCAGATGAAGTGCTGAATCTGTATGAAATATTTTACACTACAACTGGATGGTAACCGTTTATGTAATGTATCTCTGGGTGTGGCACATGTTTGTTTTGTCGGCGGCAAAACTGCATTTATTGTACCGCAAGTAAATTTCATATTATGAGGGATTCCTACAGAAATTTGAAACTTTATGCTCCTATACAGAAAAGTTGCTGTGTAGCTTATACTACAGATTATTACTTTTGAGTAGAACGATGGTATAGTGGTTCCAGTGGCCATCCTCTGACAGCAAGGTTATATTTTCAATTCCTCTAACAGCCGGTGTAAATCCATCTCAACGTGAAAGACCGTCATCTGTTAAGACACAAATCACTGACGCTGCACTTTGCCCTCTCTGGTATGTCTGACAGCTGTCTGAAGGAAGTACATTTCGGTAATCAGTATCCCAAACAACCTCAGGAGATTGTTGCAATTCACTACTTTATGAAAAACTGCAGCCGACAGACTCGGAATGGATCTCCAACCACATGCTGTGCAGCTAAAAAGCAGCCGATCTGATGCAATGCTTTTCCTCGCTGAGCGAACAGATAGGTATGAAACACACACTCAAACATAATTATTTTACTGAAATCCACTTTGAACATCACAGACACCGAATGCTCGTGTCATAGTACACCAATGACACATTTTGTATTTTGCTTTCAAAAGCTGAAATGAAAAGTAAACCCCATCCAAAATGTAGAGTTCCTGTGTCTTCAGCATTTCAAAGGGGTATTTTAACTCCAAAGAAGTGTAATTTTCAGTCATCATGTGCGTCTAGTAAAGAAGAATTACTGTCAAAAGCTGTCGCTAACTGTAAGTCTTGCTGCGTGGTCCACACTGTAGATATTTTTACCCAGGTGTGACAGAAATGCAACATTGTGAGGCTGTTTGGGTCACACAATCCACTGAACCATCTAGGGATGCACCGATCCGACTTTTTCAGCCCCGACAGCGATACCTGGGCTTTGGGTATCAGCTGATTCCGAGTACTGATCCAATACCAGTGTTTAATTAATAAGCTGTATTCCTTAAACATTACTTTCCTAACTTTGTAAAACCAAATGTGACCAATAAATGCATAGATATAAATTATTTAATTGTTATTTATTATTAAGATAATAAATCATACCAGCAACTTGGTAAAAAATTACAATTCAAGTGTGAACATTTTAAATGCAGCAACCAATTGGTCAAAACTTAAATAGGAATTCAGATTCCAGTATCGAATGTATAAAGTATATAAACATAAAATTGAATTGAATAGATCGGCCCCATCGTCACTATCCAATCCAGGTGTTTGAATCGGTATCGGCCTGATATCCGATCGAGTATTGGTATCGGTGAATCCCTAGAACCAACATTTGAAATAATTATCGGGGTAGGGGGAAAGAATCGATACAGCACAGTAACGCCATATTTTGCGTGACAATATTGTATTGATAAACGGACGTCAAGTATCAATCTTTTATTCTATAAATACTTAACCTCTTAACAATCTGACAGCCCAGTCTTAAAGCTAGAGTGAAGATTCTGGTATTGTATGAAACCTAAGGAATTGATTGGTACCAACCGGGTCGTGTTAGCTTGTCGAGAAGGAGGCTAAATAACGCTCCAAAATTGCACTAAATTTTGGTGAGGAAAGGGGTCCCTTGACATCTGACCTCAAGATATGTGAATGAAAACTCTGAGATGAACGGAGTGAAAACGTTATCTTATTAGATAAAGCAGACGATGACAGACTTCACATAATTTGCAGTTGAAAAAAGGTAATAAATTGCAATACATCTTATCGCAATACTCGGCATATCGCAAATGTTTAAAATCACAATATTATCATATCGTTACTAAAGTACCGTGATATTATCGTATCTTGGGGCCTCTGGTGATTCCCACCCCGACAAACTCATAACCACTGATATATTGTATGTACAAATACACAGTAAATATAATGATACCTGTGACATATTGTTTTTTATCTTGCTTTATGGAATAGGAGGTTATATTTTGAATTTGATTTGATCGCATATAGGCAGTATTCCCTCTGATTCAAAATTGTATTTACATTATTAAATCAGGCAAACGAAAGTTTCACATCTGGTGTGTATCTGGCCCCGCGACGTATGACAATCTAAAATGTTTTCTACCTAAGCCAAGGTGTCTATCAGCAATCTCTCTCAGATAAGACTCCCCCTCCTGAATCCCAACAAGCTGTCTGGCCTTGGACAGAATACTCAAACTCTGAGCTGAGAGATGCAAGCTGAGATGTATGGATGTGTATGTGTGAGGGAGGGTGAGTGTGAGATGCGTTTTGATTAAGTCTCAAGTTTGTCATTGACTCAAAACTTGTGGTACTTCCACTCTGTGGCGGTGATCGGTATAATCAAAAGAAAAGAGAGAGAGAAAGCCTTTGTTTGAACAGAGAGGTGGATTTTGGTGTGAACCAAACTCTTATACAAAGGAATCAAAGGAGTGGGAGAAGATAATTCGATGTACAGTAACAAGACAGAGATTTTGTGTTCTGAATGGTGCTGCGGTGCATCGTGTTTTGTTTTTTCACACACACACCAACCTTCAGTGTGACAAACTGCTGACAACTATGACAAATAGGTCTGTGGTTTTACCGTGATTAAAGACGCACCTGCAATGACAAAATCCAATTCCTCTTGTCAATTTGATTGCGTCCGTCCTTGTAAGAAAATGCACATTCATCAAAGGCTTTTACACAGAGATTTTTTCTATTCCTCTGAAAATGTCATCTACACTGCAAAAGGTTTTTTATGCATCCGTGCCAGTTGTCCGTACCATTCTTGTGAACTTGACATTTCAGGAACACCTGGACTCGCCAACCAGTCAAGTAGCAGTTCATATCCATATCTGTCCAAAATATCATCACTTCATCATTTTTTCCTGTACGCGTGTGTATGAAATTGTCATATGTATTCCTGAGTTATGGCCAAAAACGTGCTTTGTGAGGTCACAGTGACCTTTGACCAATCAGGTCACCCTTGAGTCCAAGTGGATATTTTTTGCCAAATTTGAAGAAATTCCCTCCAGGCGTTCCTGAGATGTTGTGTTCACAATAATTGAACAGACAACCCGAAAACATAATGGACTGTACTGTAATTCATTCTGTTTTCTGTTCTGGCAAACATTTGTGCTGCACACAAAAAAATCCTTTCTTTCGTCCTGACTTGGAAAGTTTCTCCTGTAAAAGTTCTTGCATGTTTTTCAACACTTCACAGAGGTCGGCATTCTCCCAGTACTAGTTAGACTAATTACTGTCAGTCACACATCAAAGACGACGCCCTATTTGGACCTTCTTTTTTTTTTTTCTGCAACAAAACACTTTTTTTTTAAAAAACAAAAAAACAAGTGTCTGAACCAGAAAATAAAGATAAACAATATAAAAGCAAGTAGTATCAGCAATTTATGGCATTTCTAAGAGCTGGTGGTAAGACCATCAATACAATTAATGCCTACTGCATTTACTTGCAATATACAATTTCGAATTTCATATACCTTTAAGTAGAAAATAGGGCTGTCGATTGAAATATTTAATCGCGATTAATTGCAAATTAATCACACATTTTTTTATCTGTTCAAAATGTACCTTAAAGGGAGATTTGTCAAGCATTTAATACTGTTATCAACATGGGAGTGGGAGACAAATATGCTTGCTTTATGCAAATATATATGTATTATTATTGGAAATCAATTAACAAAAACAATAACTAAAACGATGACAAATATTTTCCAGAAACCCTCACATATATGACACAGGTATAACATGGCAAACTGCAGCCCAACAGGCAACCACAGGTGTCAGTGTGTCAGTGTGCTGACTTGACTATGATGTGCTCCAAACTGCATGTGATTATCATAAAGTGGGCATGTCTGTAAAGGGGAGACTCGCGGGTACCCATAGAACCCATTTTTAGGTCTAGGGACCCTTTTGCAAATGGTCATGGCAGTTTTTCCTCGCCAAAATTTAGGTTAAGTTTGGAGCGTTATTTAGCCGCCTTCGCGGTTGGTACCAATGGATTGGACCATTGGAGAGTTGCGTTAATGTGATAAAGAAATTAGTCGCGTTAAAAATGAATTTGCGTTACGGATTTGTCATTGCGGTAACTTTGACAGCCCTAGTAAAAACATGAATAGGATTAAAATATTTGTATGTAATAAATGATAATGTAGTGTAAGGACTTGGGCTGACCAGAGTGCTTCATAGTTTCGACCATTGCCTTGGTAATCGACCTCCGAATCAATATTTGAATGCTTTTTTTTTAAAGTATGTAATAATAAAGTAGAAATGATGAAATAAGGAATAATCCCACAACATTATGCATTATTCATATTCAACATTAATTATTATTAGTTATTCTCAAATGGATATCGCTGTTTGTTGTGTGTAGAGGTGCTTGTGTGTACAGTAGTGCTGCAGCAGCACTGTCCCGTCCACTGAAACGGGGGAGATGGAGACAGACAGACAGAAGAGCATGTCAGCCTGCTGTGCTGAGCCGCAAAGCTTCGGATATCTTCAAATATTACTCACCGAAGCTTCGAAGCCCATAAAGTGGTATTCAGGACAGCCCTAATGAGGAGTAACAAGTGTTGAATTAGGTACTTTTGAATTGATAGCAGTAAAAGAATCACAGTCTAAGAGATGCATTGTGTAGTGTTCAGAATCCGTTTCAGCAGTCAACCATGCACATGTACACCACTGAACTCAAGGCTGAAGATGCACATATGCTGCAGTGAGTACACCTGCCTCCAGAGGCGTGGGTCCATATCACTACACATTTGTTTGACAGTTGGACTCTGGCTGTTTGATATTTCTGAGGGTTTCTGTGCAACATCAACAACTGAGTCATACATATTTCATGCCTCTCCTTCCCGCCACCTGAATTGTGATGAGCGCTGGAGGTCCACAGGGTTCTGTTACACTATAAAGATCAAACCTCTCCATGTATACGCAGTCAGAGAAACTCTTAGACACGTGGACCTCACTGGAGTGAGTGAAGGGGGTCATGAAAAGCAACATGAGCTGGCCTCGACCGATCTTTCTGTTCGCTCATAGTATTCATAGCCAACTTTCTGCCAGATGCTGTGTGTGTGTAGGCGATAACCGGATTGCTGAAGTGTGTCAGTGTGACGGGAATACAAGATGAGTGATGTGACAAGATTGGAGTACGTGTTCACAAGCATTCCTTTTCATGTCAATTGATGATTAGTTTCTCCCTTCATGTGTTCCTTTCTTTCCTTTTTTCAATTAATATTGTCATGATTACCGCAATGCTCGATGCTCAACACCCAGTAACACTAAAGGGCAACAGACACAGATGGTGTATGATGCACGTCCACACCTGCGCCTTATTGTTTTCTAAGTTAACCCATACACCGGTGATTCACGTCACCGTGTCAACAAATGCCACTCTTCTATCTTCCAGCATTGACGCACGTTGGCGCTCAAGAAAAACAGCAACTTAATCACATTTGGCAGATCCCAGATGGTGTACCTCTGGGGTTTTCAAAGACCCCCATAAAGTTCCAATAATGCTTTGAGGGATGTAAACAGGAAGTATAATGTTGCCATGGATTTAATGAGTTATGCTGTGGGCTACAGCTTGAGCCCAGTTATTTTAAGCCTATGTTTGTTTACATTTTGGCAATTTGGCACCATTAAAACTCTGCCGAATTAGCTATCAGCAGTTCCTTTTTGCAATGTACTCATTGATGTACAGACAACTATCACTAGATCACTGATACTGAAGAAAGCTTAAAATGTGACGGTTTTCAGGCAAGTTCTGGAGCAACTTTTACCTATGATTTCTTATCGAAATGACGTTTATTCACCATAGAGAATAAACAACAACATGAGTGAGTGGACACAACCAAATGTACTGCATTTTCTGTGTTTTTAACCATAAAATAACAGCTTGTTTGGTAATATTGTTTTCACAATATTTTCAAAACCCTGCCAAATGTTGACAACAGGAGTCCAAATTTTATAAGCCCAATGTTATTTTTCCTTAATCAAAAGTAGTCCAATTGGGCAGAGTCCAACCAAATCTGGCAACACTGGATGGCACTGGCTGAGATGTATGTGGGTGTATGAGATGTGTTTTTGATTAAGTTTGAAGTTTGTCATTGACTAAAACTTGTGGGCTGGCACTTGGCATGCACACGTCCCTTTCACCTCGCGCAGAATCTTTGCCTCACATCTCTTCCTACACTCGGCCCCCGTCAACTGTCCCAAGCCGCCTCCCAGTTTGATAATCTCTAGTGTACCTCGACTGCTTCCTTTGTCTGGTCGGCACATCCGGTGTGTGCTACAGATGTTATATGATGTGAACTTTGGGTTGTTGGTATGAGGTTTTGGCGGAGGTTCATTACTGTCTTGTGTACCACGGTGCCTTTTTAGGGGAGTAATAAAGATGGAAATGTATAAACATTACATACAGTGACTATAGTAGCTTTAAAATGTTAAACAAGCATAGCATTATTGAATTGCACTGTATAGGGGTGTGTATGTGAACATTTACCAAATGGCTTCTGTGAGATGAAATTGCATTACATCATAGTATCCAGGGAGTGTACATGTTAGTGTGACTGCTTAAAAACAGCAGAAGGACTAGAACTGCCAGTCGCAGTCTTCATGACAATGGTCTGTGGCAGCCAGCACAACTGAGTCACACCAGTTGGTGTTCATAACGCCTTGATCTGAATCCCAGTCTACCCAGTCTGGTTGATTAAGCATGTTGCCAGAACTAAATATAAATGTGGAAGGAAGCATTTTGCCTCCCAAAAATGGACACAAACATCAAAAACATTGTGAAACTCAGTGAAAATATCTTGTTTCCAGACCTCGGAAGAGTTCTGAATGTCTTTCTGTGATTCAAATTGGTCTGATGACGTGCTCATCGATGGCTGTTTTCCGAGTTGGAAACACAACCAAGCCAGTCGGAGCTTTGTAGGTAGAATTAAGAATGTCAATGTCATTTTCCAGTGCCAGAGCCATAAAAATGTCAATAGCTACAACTGCGGTTTCTCACCAATCGTCAAGTACCAGCGGGTGTTCTCCAGCCTCAGGGGGGCAGTAATGAACCTATGGCTTGGTGCGCCAGAATGCTAACCTGACCTGCCAGATGGTTCTGTGTAACAAACCATCTGAGAAGCCGTCATTGGAAACTGTTTGGAAAAGGGCAGGCACTTTAAAAAAATATGTGGCAGGTGATTGGATGAACCATCTGTCAATCAAACTGTTGCCGAAGCCAGTCAGGAGAAGAAAGAAAACACCTTTTCCACCGAGAAAAGCCTTCAGTGCCGTTCTTTGCTTTTCTTTCAATGAAGAAATACTCTCCAGTTCTGATATAACTGATGCTATTGCAGCATTTACGCTAACCTCTTCAGGTGCCGCCATTGCTCTGTGTCGTCTCACACACACAAAAGCCAGTAGCTCCTTACAGGACGCCGATTGGTCTGTGCTCTGGTTTGCCGGGCACAAACGCATTACTTGAAGCCTGACGAGATTGGATTTTCGTGGGATATGTGATCCTGCGATTCTCGCATGATATTGCGACATCGCAAGAATCCAGCTGCCATGCAAGGTAACCAGAATGCACCCTTGCATCCTCTTTTTCTTTTGTATCTATAAAAAAAATATTGCAAATATTTGGCTCAACTCCAGATCTGTCAGAAGACCTTTAGTAGATCTTTGACCTGGATGTGAACCTCTCTCTACCATGTGGATGATCTGAAGTTGTTTTTTTAATGCGGCTGAATAGTTCCTTGTTAACTTTTTTCCTTCGTGCCTCCTCCCGCTGTTCATGATCAGTGACACCTCAGCAGTAGGTACTGATGAGTTGTATACATGTTGTACCATGTCAGGTGGTTAGAGATCGTATATCACAACTCTATATTTCTTATTCATGAATTTACTTGTTTATTTATTTACAAGTCTCATGGTGCATCTCTGACCCTCTGCTCTTTTTCCAAGATCTCATTGTGAAAGCTAAAAAAAATAGGCCACGTATGTGTGTATGCTGGTGAGTGGGCTGTGGACAGTGTGCCTGCTGGTAGTACAGTATATGATATGATGTGATCAGCTGTTGTATTGGACACAACATATGTATCCACAGATGTTGGCTTTTCGACCCTTTGTTGAGCATTCGTGAAGCTCTCCGACCCGTGGGTCATCTTTTTTTTCACGTATTGTACATGTAGAGTGGATACATGGTGGCAAAAGGTTAGAGAGTCCAACCTTTTTTCTGACGGTTGCCATGACGGTTTAGAAGGCGGAGGTCAAGACCAACTAGAAGGACACGGGTGTAACACAGTTATAGCGTTAACGCAAATTCATTTTAAGGCCACTAATTTCTTTAACGCGTTAACGCAACTTGCGATTTTTAGGTTGTAGCGGGCTCAGTTTTAAAGCTAGAGTGAAGATACGGATATCATATGAAACTAGAAAAACCTAAGTAATCCATTGGTACCAACCATGTCATACTAGCTTGTCGTAAAGGAGGCTAAATAACTATAAATTGTGGCGAGGAAAAACTGGCATGGCCATTTTCAAAGGGGTCTCTTGACCTCTGACCTCAAGATATGTGAATGTAAATGGGTTCTATGGGTACCCACGAGTCTCCCCTTTACAGACATGCCCACTTTATGATAATCACATGCAGTTTTGGGCAAGTCATAGTCAAGTCAGCACACTGACACACTGACAGCTGTTGTTGCCTGTTTGGCTGCACTTTGCCTTGTTATGATTTGAGCATATTTTTTTTATGCTAAATGCAGTACCTGTGAGGGTTTCTGGACAATATTTGTTATTGTTTTGTGTTGTTAACTGATTTTGAATAATAAATATATACATACATTTGCATGAAGCAAGCATATTTGCCCACTCCCATGTTGATAAGAGTATTAAATACGTGATAAATCTCCCTTTAACGTACATTTTGAACAGATACAAAATCTGCGATTAATTTGCGATTAATCGTGATGAACTATTTTAATGGATTGACAGCCCTAATTAAAATACTTGAGTAATCCTAAAAAGAGCCTCTGTTAACATGTTTTAAAGTAAAACAATTCAGACGTTTCTTTAGCAATACCATATAGGACTCAGTTTCATTAAAAGAGGTTGTGCTTGACAAAACCCCTCATGAATCCGGAGTAGGCGTGTGGTGGACTTTGAATCTGCGGCGGCTGTCAGCCCCTTCACCTGGTATCCGATTCTGAGGAGAACCTCGCTCCTTTTTATAGGGAAACTGTCTGAAAAACTTAGCAGCGTGTTCGTTGCTCAGGTTAAGTTGTCACTGTTTATTACTGCCAAAATAAACTTTCCAGAGAACACCTGTTCTGAGACCGATGGGTGCAGAGCTGATTTTTTTCAGTCTTCGTTTTGATTAAACCCTTTTCCTTTTTCTTCTTTTTCACTGCAACTTGTAAGTTAAGAGCAAACTCATCATCTTCGAGAAGTCCCCGTTCGGAACTGAACGTTCTTTTCGAGAATAAAGTCACCAACGGGGGCCTCGTAGATGCAAATCTCATCCCAACACGAGGTAGTACATCAAACTCTTTGGATTATCTAATAGTCTGTCGGTGCAACACGGAGACCTATACCTTGTGTTCATCCACCACATCTCGGCTGTTAACTAGTGTGATTAATTGCGTTCTCACACCACTGTGCCAGCCTCTGAATCCGATCACAGCTACAGGGCCACGGATTGGACAAACGCTGGGAGAGGATAGACAGGAATGTTAATGAGCAGAGCGCCTTCCGGCTTTGCCACCTACCTGCTGTCTTGATGAGGGGAATGAAAATGAGACGGAAGATGGTAAAAAATGAAGATAACCTCACCCGAACGGCAATATAAAAATTCTGCTGTGGTTTTGTAAATATGTGATTCAGCGTGGATTGCCTGGTAGATTGGTGCATGGGGACGAGATCATGCTTAATTCAGCACTTGAGTAGGTATTTATTTATTTTTATTTTCCCCTAAATCAGCAAAATTCCTCCTACCTAAGTCTTACTTCCCCATATTTCAAGATACATCAACCCTTCTTCTGCCTGAAGATGATTTCTCTTCTTGAGATCCACAATCCCCAACCATGTTTTTTCTCTTTTGGTTAAAACATACAGTACTGGGATCATATCTTAAGATTCTAGCCCAGACTCCCATATTAACCTTCACATCTGCCTTTGCTCCTGCCTGGCACAGTGTGATATTAAACTATGTGCATTGTGATGCTCTTTGCATGAATAAACAGATGAGTGCAGAGTTGGCGTGTAATGACCTATGAAAAGGCTGTAGGCAACACCGTCTGCGGTGAGATACGGAGGAAGTCAGGGGGCATTCCATGTTGAATAATTAATCTGCATTATCAGGTATGTAAATGTGTGGGCTCACATATGTAACGGATCTCCATATGATGCGTGAAGTTAGGCTAATGAGTGTAACCAAGGACCTTTGCAAGGTTACAAATAGCCTTCTGATCCACTGTGTTTCTTTGAATATTGTGTACAAAGGTATCACATTAGCCCATGTGTAAGACCCACTTTGAATAAAACAAAGCGGGCTGGCGTACCGTATTTAAATGTATTGTCTAGGGCTGTCAAAGTTAATGCGATAATAATGCGTTAATGCAAATTCGTTTTAACGCCATTAATTTCTTTAACACATTCAACGCAACTTGTAGGTTGTAGCGGGCTCAGTTTTAAAGCTAGAGTGAAGATACTGGCAAAATATAAAAGAAGAAAACCTTAGGAATCCATTGGTACCAACCATGTCTAGCTTGTTGTGCAAGTTGGGCTATTTGGTGTAAATCTAAACAACCTCAGCCCGATGGTAGACTGGACTAAACTGACCTTGGATAGGATCCAGCACCCCACAACCCTGCACAGGATAAGTACTGTAGGTATACAGTAGATAACTGATGGGTGGATTTCCATAAAAAGACATCCTCCAGGACATCACAGTCCTCTCTTCCATACAGTATGTACCCTCCACCCTCTCGGAAATACTTTAATTTGTCCAGTTTGGTACCAAGTGGAAAATCCAGACAGTAATGCTGATGTTATAATGATGTTAATAAGCCTCAAGCCTTAAAACTTTTTACCACGATGATCCAATTTCTATCATCATTTCTCACTTTTCTTTACTTTCCTCTATCTCTGTCCTTACTGTACATGCATTACCTTTTAGCCATTAAAGTTTAAGCCTTTCACAGAGCAGCTCAGAATAACTGAGCAAGTAATCCAAAATCTCAAATACGTCAATTTTGTATGTCATTTTCTAATAAACTCCTATCACATTCTGGGTGAAGAAAACCCTACACTATCACTACAGTCACCTGAAAAACAGTTGGTAGCCATTATTAGAAACCAGTTGGCACTGCCTCTCTGCAAACGTATTAGAACTCTTCCACAGGTCAGGTCATTGAATTCCCTCATCAATCCCATGTTGCTCGTTTCATGAAATTCCCTGCCGTTCTTTTTTTCCCAGAAAAAATATTGACGTACGATTCTGCAAACTACAGATACGTTGAATGTGGATGTTTTTGCATTCAGTCAGAGCAAGTGATGTAGTATATTGAGCAACTGTTATTGAAAGTTACATTGTTATGCTTGTTACGTAATGTTTTGTAAGAAAGTCCGCTAAGGGTGGATGTTGTTATCTACATTGTTATGTCCATTTGAAACCAAAAGTAAACGTTGGCTTTGTGCTTTTTACGTAACGTCGTTTTCCGTAACGCCGTTTTCCGTAACGCCGTTTTACGTAACGGCGTTTTACGTAACGGCGTTTTACGTAACGTCGTTTTACGTAACGTCGTTTTACGCAATGTTGTTTTGCGCAATGCCGTTTTGCATAACGCCATTTTGCCCAACACCTTTTTGACCAACGCCTTGTTTACGTAACGGCATTTTACGTAACCCAACGTTACGTAAGAAAGTACGTCAAGGGCAGTTGTTGTTATTTACGGTAGTTCCATTGTTACGGTTGTTACGTTTCGTGTGTTCGTTATTATTTTACAGGACTTTCACACAGGAGACCGCTATTCGAGTCCCATGTGAAACCAAAAGTAAACATTTACTTTACGCTTTTTACATAACACTGTTTTACGCAACGTTACGCTTGTTACGTAATGTTACCTAAGAAAGTACGCCCAGGACAGTTGTTGTCATTTATGGTAGTTATGGTTGTTACGTTGGTATGTTATCACTTGAACACAAACCATGATGTTTTTTTTTTAGCCTTAACCAAATAGTTTTGATGCCTAAACCTAACCGAACACCGCAGCATTGTGCGTTTCTGCAAGCGTGTTACGAGGCTGATATGAAACGTACATTGCCAACCTTTTTTTCTGGCTATTGGGTTGTTTTTTTACCTCATCAATCCTTCCTTCCAACCTCCTTTACCCATCTCCATACATTAGCATATCCTTTACTCATATTGACCCTATATAGAGCCATAAGAATCAGTTCCGGCTGTGGAGCTCCCACAGAGCTCTTTTCTCTCTACACACAACTCTCCGCTGCTGATTCCCTCCAAGGCTTTAATCTTTCATTCCCTCTCTTTCCTTCAACCTGCATCCTTCCTTCTAATGTCCATCCCCATCTCTCTCTCCCCCTTCCTCTCCTCTCTGTCCACATTTGCATATCCCAGGTGAGTCAGCTCATTCGATCGCTGTGCTCCTTTTCCCTGATACTAAACTGTATGTCCACTTTTATGTTTAACTGTTAATATTTCAAGAAAGCACCCTTCCTGCAACTGACTTTCCATCCTTCCCTCTATCCCCCTTGAGTTTTCTTAACCTCCCTCTTGTCCTGTCTTTCTACTGTCACTGCTTCACTTCCTTCCTTCCCTCCTTCCTTTCCTCTGGTATACATCCTCCATATGCTGCCATTTCCCAAGCGAGCATATCTCGGGGCCTTTGGAGCCTGGAAGAGATGAGACGCTCAGCAGTTCCTGCTCACAGTGGGAAGGAGAACTATCCCACACCATTGATTCACACCAAAGGCATTACTCTGCCATCCTCTCACCTTCCTTCCTTTCTTCATTCCACCTAAGCTCCCATTGAAGCTTCCGAAAGTTGCTCTAACCTCCCCACACTGGCTGTACTCCCACATGCTCCTGTCCACTGAGTGATTACATCTGTATGCCACAGGCATGAGAGAGAGAGTGTGAGAAAGGTAGAGGATTATGTCTCCCCTCACCTGTGTGTGTGTGTGTGTGTGTGTGCATGTTCACACTGGTTCACCGAGGAATGTGTGAGACAGGAGAGAGGAGGAAAGGATAGGAAGAGACAAAATGATTGGTGTGGAGAAAAAAGGAGCCAGGACACAGAAAGAAAATTGAAACAAAAATGAGAAATTAGAAAAGGATGGGAAAGATGAGGGAAGAGAAGGAGAGGATGGAAACTGAGTAAAGAAAGAGAGGAGAAGGGAGGAGAGGAAAGTAGAGGAGATGAAAGACAAGGGAAGGAGAGGAGAGGAACGAAAGAGGAGGAAAGGAAAGGAAAGGAAAGAGAAGAAGAGGAGAGGAAAGGAGGGAAAGAAAGACAAGGACGAGGAGAGGAAAGGAAAGTAAAGATAGGGAGAGGTAACGAGTGGAAAAGCAAGGAAAGGAGAAGAAATAAAAGGAAAGCCAGGGAACGGAAAGGGAACAATAAGAAAAGGAAAGGAGAGGAAAGGAAAGGAAAGGAAAGATGGAGAAAGGAAAGGTAACAAGTGGAAAAATAAGGAAACAAAAGGAAAGGTAGTGAAAAGAAAGGGAACGAGTGGAACAATAAGAAAAGGAAAGGAGAGGAAATGAAAGGAAAGATAGAGAAAGGAAAGGTAACAAGTGGAAAAATAAGGAAAGGAAAGGTAGGGAAAGGAAAGGTAACAAGTGGAAAAATAAGGAAAT